>NW_020870578.1:35000-40000 GCF_003789085.1 Penaeus vannamei
AAGGAAAGGAGGGAAAATGAAAGTGAAACGAAATAAGGGACAAAATGGGTAGAGGTACTATTGAGAGAGAGAAATTAAATGGAAACACAGGAGGAGGAGGGATGAGAGAAGAGAAAGAAATGAGCAGGGAGGAGGAGAGAGAAAAGATGAGAAAATTCTCAGGATGGAAGGTAAACCTAAAACCCTTCCCCCTTGTCCTCCCGTTCCCTTCTCCTTCATTTTCTCTTCTGTTCTCTTTCATCCCGTCTTCTCCTTCCTTCCCCTCTTTTTTAAACTTCCCTTCTCTCTTCTTTTATTATTTCCCCCGATTGAATCTTTCATTTCCTTCCCTTATTTCTTTCATTCCCTCTTCCTTGTTCTGCCTCTCCTCCTACTTCCTTTCCTTCCTTTTTTTTCTCCCTCTTCCCCTTCTATTTCCCACCCAGGAAGAGGAGGAAGAGGAAGAGGTGCATGTGAAGGTATGGGTCTAAGAGGAGGGAGAGGAAGAGGAGAAGGAAGGGGAAGAAGGGAGGGGGAAGGAGGAGGTAGAGGTGATGGTGAAGACGTAGGAGGAAGAAAAGAAAGAGATGGAAGTGAAGGAATAGGTGGTGAAAGAGAAGGAAGAGGAAGAAAAGAAAGGAGGAAATGGAGGGTGACGACAACGAGCGGAGAAAAGAGGAGGAAAAGAGAATGGAGAAAGAGGTGGGAGTGAAAATTTGAAAAAGAGAAAGGGAGATGAGATGAGTGAGGGGGAGTGGGGAGGATACCGCTAAAGACAGAGAAAATTGTACATATTGCTTCGACACAAATAATGCAAGATTCATAGTGAACGAAATAATAGTGCAAAAAGGGAGGAAAAAGAAAACACGATTCTGATTCTGATTGTTGTTACTCAAATGTTAAACATCACTAGTAATTTATAAACAATTACGTTGTTATCAAAAAATTATTTTCCATTAAGTGCTATGAGTAGTTTTTTTCTTTTTTACTTTATATATCTTCCTGTACTGATGACATCAAAGATAAACTGTTCATTACTTTTTTCTGTAACTTATACTATTTAAGAAATAATTTCCAATAATGGCACTGATGGTGACAGCAATAACAATGACAATAATTATGATAGTAATGAAAACCACAATAATCACAATAATAAAGATGATAATAATATTGATAATCGTAATAATAATAACAAAAGCAATAATAATATCAACAACAATTTTATATAATGGCAATAGTAATGATGGCAATAACCATAAACTTATCAACAACAATAATATTAATAATAATATTAATAATAAGGGAAGGAAGAGGAAAAGGATAGAAATAACGTGAATGATAAGAAGCAGGAAAGATGGGGAAGGAGAAGAAGCACGATATGCAAAATAGGAAGACTGTGAAAAAAAAACAAAAAAACGTGAAGGTATTGGGAAAACCCGTGGAAACATATGCAAAACATACAAGCAAACATGTTAATTTTATCATCTTTTCTCTTTCCTCTCTCCTCATTGTCATGCTCTTCAACTACTCTCTTTCCTTTTAAATTCTCTATTCCTATATCCTCTCTTCCCCTTATACCCTTCTTTCGTTTCCTCTTCATTTTCCCTCCTCCCCTTCGCTTTCCCTCTGACCTTAACCATCTTGTTTATCTCTAATTCCCCTTCCCTCCTCTCTTCCATTCGCCATCTCTTCTCTCTTTTCCCCTCTCCTCATAACCACCCTTTTCTCCTACCCCTATCCTCCTCTTCCTTCCTACTCCCTCTCCTCTCCGCGTATCCTTTCTGCCCCTTCCCTCTTCTCTCGCAGTTTGTCTCCATTTCTCCCTCCATTTATCGCGAAGCAACTTCTGACGCTTGGCTTCAAGTCATCACAGGCTCAGTGGCACCCGCCTTGGCCCTCCGATCAGCTGGCACCCAACAGCTGTCTTCTTACGTGCTGGCATGAGCGCAAGACAGTCTTGAACCTCTCTTACCGCTGGATGGGATGATTTTAAGCAAAACGAAGACTGCCACATTACTTACATTACATTACATTACCACATTGCATTCCAGATAGCTCCCAAATGCATCCTATTTTTCCTCTTTTTCCTCTTCCAGGGGAAAGAGGAAAAGGGGAATGAAAAGAGGAAAGGGGAAGGTAGAGGAGCGAAAGAAAGGAGAGAAAAGACGAGGGAGAGGGATTGAAAGAAAGGAGGGAAGGAAAAGAAGGAATAAAAGAGAGAAAGGGTGAGTGAAGGGTAAATAAGAAATGAGGGGAAGGAAAAAAGGAGGAAATGCAAGAGAGGAAAGAAGAGAAAATGGGAAAGGAGAAAAGGAAGAAAGAAGGGAAAGGTAGGACAAGGGGGTAGGGTTTTAGAAATAGCGAATAGGAGAGAGAAAAGAGAAAGAAAAGATACGAGGAGAGGATATGGGGTAGGATGGAATAGGAGGAAAGGGGAATAGGAGAGGTTATGAGGAGAGGGGAAAAGAGCGAAGAGAGGACGAATAGAAGAGAGGAGAGAAAGGAAATAAGAGATGAAGATGGTTGGGATGAGAGGGAGAGCGAAAGAGAATAGGGCAAAAGGAAGAGGACACGAAAGAGGGGAGAAAAGGGAAGAGGGGATATAGGAAGAGAGAATTTTAAAGGAAAGAAAAAGAGGAGTTGAAGGGCATAAGAATGAAGAGGAGGCAGGAGAGGCAAATGAGGAGGGATGGCAGACAGGCGAGGAGGGAGGAGAGAGAAAGGGGGAGGAGGAAGAAGGAAATGAGGAAGGAGGAGAGAGAAATGTAGAGGGAGAGAGAAATGAGGAGGAGGGGAGAGAGAGGAATGAGGAGGGAGGAGCGAGAAAAGAAGAGGGAGGGGAGAAAAGAGAAAATTCTCGGGATGGGAGGCAGAAGAGCATTTCTGTTTGTTTTGCTTTTGGTTCCACGTGGTTTCCCGATGTCTTTCTGTTGTTATTCTCTTGTTTCGTTTGTTTCTCAGTCTTTTTATTTTCCATGTTGTGCTTCTCCTTCTCTGCCTCTTCGTATCGTTGCTGTTATTACTATCCTTCTCCTTCTCCTATTCTTATTATCATTACTATTATTGTTGTCTTGTTATTGTGATTATGGTTATTGTTGTCATTATCATTACTAATGTTTCTTTTTATCATTATTAATATCTTTATCATCATCATCATTATTCTTTATTACTATCATTATTCTTTATCATTATTATCATTATAATCGCTATTGCTACCACTATTGTCACTGTTGTTCTTGTTATCATCATTAACATTATTACCGCTGCTCTCTGTCTAACTCTAACTCTAACTCTCTCTCTCTCTCTCTCTCTCTCTCTCTCTCTCTCTCTCTCTCTCTCTCTCTCTCTCTCTCTCTCTCTCTCTCTCTCTCTCTCTCTCTCTCTCTCTCTCTCTGTAATCACCTCAGATGCTAAAGAAAGGAAGAAAAAAAGATTCTGTTTTGCTTGTTTGTTTGTTTGCTTCCTCGGGATTTATCTATTTACCTATTCATTTATTTATTTATCTATTTATTATCTATTTATTTATCTATTTATCTATCTATTTATCTATCTATTTATCTATTTATCTATTTATTTATCTATTTATTTATCTATTTATTTATCTATTTATTTATCTATTTATTTATCTATTTATTTATCTATTATTTATCTATTTATTTATCTATTATTTATCTATTTATTTATCTATTTATTTATCTATTTATTTATCTATTTATTTATCTATTTATTTATTTATCTATTTATTATCTATTTATTTATCTATTTATTTATCTATTTATTTATCTATTTATTATCTAGATTTATCTATTATTTATCTATATTTATCTATTTATTTATCTATTTATTTATCTATTTTATTTATCTATTTATTTATCTATTTATTTATCTACTTATTTATCTATTATTTATCTATTATTTATCTACTCTATTTATCTACTTATTTATCTATTATTATCTACTTATTTATCTACTTTATTTATCTACTTATTTATCTACTTATTTATCTACTTATTTATCTACTTATTTATCTACTTATCTATTTATTTATCTATTTATTTATTATTTATTTATCTATTTATTTATCTATTTATTTATCTATTTATTTATCTATCTATTTATCTATTTATTTATCTATTTATTTATCTATTTATTTATCTATTTTATTTATCTATTTATTTATCTATTTTATCATCTATTTATTTATCTATTTATTTATCTATATTTATTTATCTATTTATTTATCTATTTATTATTTATTTATCTATTTATTTATCTATTTATTTATCTATTTATTTATCTTTATTTATATTTATTTATCTATTTATTTATCTATTTATTTATCTATTTATTTATTATTTATTTATCTATTTATTTATCTATATTATCTATTTATTTATCTATTTATTTATCTATTTATTTATCTATTTATTTATCTATTTATTTATCTATTTATTTATCTATTTATTTATCTATTATTTATCTATTTATTTATCTATTTATCTATCTATCTATCTATTTATCTATTCTATTTATATCTATTTATCTATCTATTTATCTATCTATTATCTATTTATCTATCTATCTATCTATTTATCTATCTATTTATCTATCTATTTATCTATCTATTTATCTATCTATTTTATCATCTATTTATCTATTTATGCTAATCTATATCTAATCTAATCTATCTTATCTATCTATCTATTTTTATCTGATCTATCTATTTATCTATTTATCTATTTATTGATCTATTCTGATCTATTTATTGATCTATCTATATTCTCTATTTATCTATCTATTTACTATCTATTTATTGATGATCCTATCTATTTATTGATCTATTTATCTATCGATATTTATTGATCTATTTATTGATGATCTATCTATTTCTATTGAGATCTATTTGATCTATCTGATCTATTTATTGATCTATTTATTGATCTATTTATGATCTATATCTATTTATTGATCTATTTATTGATCTATTTATTGATCTATCTATTTATTGATCTATTTATTGA
>NW_020870578.1:42500-70000 GCF_003789085.1 Penaeus vannamei
GGATTGAACCCGAGTCTGTCGCGTGGGAGGCGACTGTGCTAACCACTACACCACAGAGACATGCAATGAAATATAAATTTACTATAATTATATTTTAGTTTTTAAGGGAACACCAATTACACTTGTTTATGTGATGTTACATACATATGTGTATGTGTGTGTGTACTTTCACTAAAGGAGTAATATGTATTATACATTATTGCATACCTACCTTTACAGTGAAATATATCTAGTCTTAAAAAAAATCAAATGAAGTTAAATACTTTTAAATCCCCCATTCTTTGGCTCCAAAAACCTATTTTTCTGTTATCTAATAAAAAAACGCCGTGGATATTTTTCCGGCACCGGATTTTATAACAGTTTGGCTATTCGTCCAACATACATGCGCACAAACTATTTGCGCGCAAACACACACTCGCGCATTAGCCTTAAATACAGACTTTGACACTATTTTTGTGTTGTTCATTGTCCATGGCTAAGGGTCGATTATCGATTATGGATTCCTTCAAAATTGGAACTGAATTTGCCAGTTTTGCTGATGTGAAGGACAGCTTGACCAAATTTCAAGAGAGCACTTTAGCACAGTTTTATGTCAAAGATTCAAGGACTGTTGCTGCAGCTTTGAAGCGTGCACCGGGTAAGAAAGTAAAGCCAGAGTTGAAGTACTCCTACTTAGTGTTTGCCTGCATCGCTGGCGGAAAGAAGTTTGTTTCAAAATCAAATGGAAGCAGACCAAATCAGAGGTAATTCTTATTTCAGTTTCTTATTTGATTTTGTATAATACATTTAGGCAAATCTGAACAAACTAAACTGAGAAATTGCAGAGCCATCCAAGTCGCCAGTTAGATTTTACCTACATTTTAGTGCCCCAACATCCTCAACAAATTCCATATGACTTGATTGTAATTAGCTGCATGTGAAATATGATGCTGCCAGGCTTTTGAGATGTTTGCAGAAGACTCATTGATCCCAACTGGATATCGTGGCAGATTTTGACAAGATCTCGGGTGCACTTAGACAAATTTTCAAGTGTCAAGTGCACTTTTTAGGCCAAGCGCGCCTTGAAAATTTCAGGAAAACATGCTCAAGTGTGCTTTTGTTCCCCCTTTGTAATAATTTACAACGTTAGTTGTTTTAAGGAAACACTTTTGTTACATATTGTTTTGATGTTATCCAAATAGAAAAAAGAATCTTGATATTTAAAACTATACTTATAACTGTTAAGGTATTTTTTTCAAGTACGCAATTAAAATTTTGGCTCAAATATCGTTTTTTGGTCAGGTGAGCATATAGCCTATCTTGAATTTCGTCCTGGGTGCGCTGCTACCACGAAATCCAGTCAGGTCATTAATCAAGCATTTTTGCATTAATACAAAAGATGGTGTATACAAAAACAGAAGAATATCAAGGATTAATTGAGTCGCTTAAGATGACTAGCATCCGTAATGTCATTCAGTATTTTGAAAGCAACTGGGATCCAATTCATGATGAATGGGTTGAAGGGTTGAAGTCTGAAAGGTTAACATTCATAAACAGAACAAATAACATGCTTGAGTCCCTTAACCAAAGAATTAAAGAAGTTTGCCCACGCCATAACAGCCTAAACGAGTTCTTTGATAGTTTTCTACTATTTTTGCCTTCCATGAGACTTCGGCAAGACCACAAGGGCATCACTGTTTATGAGCCACATACTGCTGAGGGGTTCTATGTGAAATATCTCACTCCATAAACATCTAGTTTTGTACTTCAGCAGTTGGAAATGGTGTCTAAAGTGAAGAACATTGCAGCTTGTAATGATGGAAAATTCACAATCAAGATCCAGGCTAAAAATTTGGAAGTGACAAAGTCTTCATGCCTGTGTTCTTTTCGCTCAGCAATGTTATTGCCCTGCAGACACATATTTGCTGTCCGTAGACTTACTGGGGATTCTATGTGTGATAGTTCTCTATGTGCAACACGGAGTTCTACAAGTTACTACTGCTCAAAGCATACTGTTGCACAGCTGAAGAAAGTTGTAGCGATGCTAATGTAGTTATCAGTGCAGAAGATGGTCAGAAACATGGTTTGATCTTGTCGCAAAACCAGGAGTACAGAAAGGCTTTTCAGATTTGCCAAAAAATCGCATCAGTTGTTTCAGAGTCTCCAATGCGTCAATTTGAACAGAAGTTTTCGTTACTTCAGAATGTGTTCAGTTCTTGGATTAGCAATGTTGATATTGGAATTCAAAGCCTAACAAGTGAGATATCATATCCTAACTTCAAGTTGCTGTTTTGCTCTAAATTTGAGTTTGAATTATTCAATTCTTGGCGAGATCATCATCATCTAGGTTATAACTTTGATTTTCTCGTAGCAGCCAATATGATTTTTCATGTTATCATAAAACGACACAACCCATTTAGCATGCAATGGCTTCATAACGCTTATCCGGATATCAACCTTTATTTCATGTGCTTGTTTGCCTTCCTACAGCTGCTCTTCGATTTCGAGAGAACACCAGGATTGAGCTTCTTGTCGTAGACAAGATTTGAAACTTCTATTTGCTGACAAATCAAGAGGTTTGTCATATTGTTAGGAATGGCGCACATTTTGCCATTAGAATCCGAAACTACATTGTAATTGATGATTAAGAACCATAAATTGAAATTTTAATAATAATGATAATAATAATAATAATAATAATAATAATAATAATAATAACAATAATGCATTTGTCCATTTTTTTTTATTTCGCACAATTTAATTTCCGTGCACCATTTTTTGAGAAATATTTAGCGCACATCTAATTTTCGGGAGATGTGCGCAAAATTTAAGTGAGTTAAGGCGTGGACATTAGTAGTTTTGTTGAAAGAGTAACAGTTATTAATCTGTACTCGTTCTTTTTGCAAACGCTTAGATGATGTGACAGGTGATGAAGATAATATGGAAAATGATGAGCGAACTGACCAGGACATTGGAGCGACCCTAAACAATGTCAGCCAAGGTGAAACGAGTGATTTGGAAACTGCTGAAGTGGCACAAGACGCTGCCAAAAGCAACCACGAAATGCCAATCAAAGTCCCACCAGTTGTACCCAGTCGAGGCCGTCCTAAGGGTGCAGAATTAACTGTCATTGGGCTGCCATGCAAGCGACAGAAACAAACAATTGCATCAAAAAAGAAACCAGTTCCCTTCAATAGAAACCAACCTGAGCATAAAGTTAGAAGTAAGGGGAAAAAGTTTATATATATGCAAATTATTGTCTTGATGTCTCCAAACATGTGATTTCGTTTTTAATGAAATGTATAATGAATTTTTAGTTTGCTCTTTGCCAAAAGAGCTACTGGACTACTGTAGTATATTTAAATCATCCACTGTCTTTCTTAAAGCAAAGATTGCAAAATAAGATTGAAACAAATTGTAAATCCAGAATTTAAGGTTTTACAACAATGTGTAATAGTTTACACAATACATTTTTTTTATATATTATTTCCAGTCATGCTTTCGTGGTTACTTCCCGAGAACGATGTTGATAAAGCAATGGATGGAGATGTGGGAGACGAAACCGCCGTGGAGGGGCGCCCCGAGAAAGTTCGCCCGCGCATTGCAGATGAAAATGTAAGTCTGTGTCGGATACGCCCTTTCCAAAAGAGACAAGGCTTGTTGAGGATGTTGTGAAGCAAGTGAAGGAGAATCCGACGTCGTTATGTAATGTCTGCAAGTCTGATGTAGAAGAGGAGAGTGTGTCATGCGATTCCTCCTTAAACTGGTAACATTTCCAACGTGCCTCTTTAGAGAAGGCGCCAAAAGCAAAATTATGGTTTTGTAGATAATGTTATTCAATCATGAGATTTATTTTGTAATCAAAAAAGTTGATCTGTTGTCAGTTCCGAAACTGCTTTACATTCAAACTCAACAAGTTTTTTCGAAAGATTTTAATTTGATTAAATTCCTTACTATGTTGTGGTTTCGTTTGTTTATATTCATGTTTTTATAAGGCTGTTTTTCGGTTGCATTTTTTAGATTAAAAGATCTCACTAGAAAAAAATTGCAGGTTTTATTGTCTCGCTGAGAGTTGCAGACCAAATTTATGGAATTGGCTATAAACTGTTTTTGTTAATAGAAAACCAGCCATTCCTATATATTCATATACTTCACTAGATTTTAGAAACTGCTCCCCCTGTGCCTGTCGACTTATTTATTGAAACCCTGGTCGTGTTTGTGAAGTCGGATTCACGGCAAAACGAGTACAGTCGTGGCGACGATAGAACTCTAACATTGGTAGAAGAAACACATCATATGATTGAACTAATATTTCACCCTGCCAAGCAGAGCTTTTTCGGAGTTCGACAAAAATGAGAAGGCTGTCGGCAAATCGGCAAGTAAGCCACACCCAACTACGTCCATTTTATCGGCAAAAATTTGGTCCCCACCCCTTTGCATTTTAAGTATAGAGATGTCCGTCCCCCCCCCCCCCCATTGATAAGATTCTTGTATATGTAACTTCACAACGCCCTGGTCTCTTCTAGTCTCCTCCAGCCCACTCCAGTGGTTTAGAGGCACGATAAAATCACAGAATAGGGATGAAAATCACAGAAATGTCAAACTGTAGCAAACAGCATGTATGTCCACTCGGTCATAGCTCTTCAGCGCAGGCTCCCGACAAAAAGCCGGAAGAATATCCCAGCAGAGTCTCGATCCGACTATGAATATTGCGTGAAATGACAAAGACAGAATTATTGACTGTGCGCGAGCGCGAGTGTATGCCGGATGAATAGCCAAAATGTTGTAAAATCCGGTGCCGGAACAATATATACGGCGTAAAAAAACTACCTATCTTCCTTCTTATCTCAACTAAGCATGCTGTTACCATTGTCGTTATCATAATTACTTTTCACAGACTTCCAAATCGACAATACCATTAAAATAAGTATTTCAAAAATACCAGTAAATTATATAGTTTATTTACAGGTGTTACCACTGTCGTTTGCAAGTCTACATTCATTTTTCGAAATTTGTGGTTAAGCGAGTCATCAGTAATAAGTTATTAATATATCCCTCAATTTAAAAAACTATCTTTCTATATTTTATATCTATTAAAATTATATAATTACGTTCCTTCACCCCATAAATGTTTGATATAAATTTCTATACACTATTCATATTTTCATAATTTCACAAGTTTATATAACTGCATTCGTTCATCTCATGCCTATTCCTCGATAACCATTACATTAAAGTTATATAATTGCATTCGTTCACCCCATAAACAAGTTTCGAAATTATAGGTATTCGTTCGAATTCCTGTTAGATGAAATTTTGTTTTTATAATATTTCTATTATAATTTTCTGTTGAAGTAACAGTTTTAACCCAACCGCAGTAGGTTTCGAAGATAAACATAAATCAATATGCAACTGTAAGTCGCTATGAAATTACATGTTTTCTCAGTATGTTTAAAAGAATACTCGTTTTGAAAATCTGCGAATGTAATATATATACCAAATAGTATATATATATATATATATATATATATATATATATATATATATGTATGTGTGTGTGTGTGTGTGTGTGTGTGTGTGTGTGTGTGTATATATATATATATATATATATATATATATATATATATATATATATATATATATATATATATATATATATAGCTGAAAAAATAGTTTCATGAGAAGAGAGAATAAAATGAAATGTAAACAAGAATTACATCTCATACAAAATAGACATGGTTAGCACAGGATCCAACTGTCACAATGCAATAGTAGTAGTATTGATGTATATCATTATTTATATATAATATTACAAATATTACCTTGGTAGCTGTCCTGCCTGGTTTGCCTACTTTGATTTTTTTATTTCATGACGGACCATAAGTAGTATTCATTTATTTCATGACACTGTGAAGTACAGTGGCAACTGACCTTTCCAAATATAAAGGTAATTATCAGGCTACCATTCAAAAAGAGAGGTCATTCTCCTCTTCTGTGAAGTCGTATTTCTTATTTGAAGTTGGCAAAGTGGAACGAAGATGACGCTAACACTTTTTCTACTCCTTTATTTTTCTTTCTCTTCATCCCGTGTTCGTCCTCTTCTTCCTCCACCAATTCTTTGCTTCTCATCTCACTAATACAGCCATATGATTATGAGGACAAACAGCAAAATTACGAAAACGCGCATAAACAATAACAAGCAAAACAAAAAAAATCAGTACCACACACTCCAACTCCTTACTCCTTCACATTGTAAACGAGAAAGAAACAGAAACAAAAGTAGAAAGATACATGGAACGGAAGGTAAGTACAAACAAAAATTCATGAATAAAAATGTCTTTATTATAGTATCCGTCGGGGATTGAACCCGAGTCTGTCGCGTCGGAGGCGACTGTGATAACCACTACACTACAGAGACATATATTACTCTAAAATTTCACTAGATATATATTGTAGCTTTCACGAGCACACTTATATTGCACTTGTGTATGTGATGTTACATACATCATTGTATACCTACCCATTGCACTGAAATATGTCCAATCTTAAAAAATCTACCTTCCTATCTCAACTAAGCATTATGATAAAGAGAAATCCTGGAAAAATATAAAGCACTAACCCATTTTTCTTTCTTTTTGTGCACTTATTTTGCTGCATGCCCACTGCTGTTGCCATTATCGTTATTAACAATACTCTTCACAGACTTCCAAATCGACAATCCCATTTGAATACGTATTTCGATATTACTAGTGAGCAAATAGTTTATTTACAGGTGTTGCCACTCTCGCTTGCAAGTGTAGATTTATATGTCGACATTTGTGGATAAAGGAATAAGCAGTAATGTTATTAATACATCTCTCGATCATGAATATATTTCTTTTCATTACATATCTTTTAAAGATATAATTGTATTCATTCACCCCATAAATGTTTTGAATAAATCCCTCTATTACACTATTCATCTCGTAATTAGCTCACAAAAAGCAAATAGGTTCTAAGTACGTTTGGAAATCCTACATGGAAAGGTATCCGCTGAATCCTTTACTATTAAACATTTTCTCCGGGATTTTTCTATTCGGACCCCGGTATAACGAAGCCTTAATCTCTTCGACTATTGCATATAGACATTTTTATAGTGTAAAGGATCAAATACTGACAACTGAATTACAGAAAATTATTTATCACCGGGTATCTCTTATTGGCACATTAAACAAGATCTTTAAATTAAGATATATGACTGAAAATAGAGGATCCTGATGTTCGTAGTTGAATGTAATATTTCATTGCTGCTGCATACTTCGTGAATATCAAATTTGAAAAAAAAAAATAATGAGCATTGTTAGATAATGATGTGAAATAATGGTTACATAACTAATCTTATTATTCAATATAGGCATTGTCAATGACAAAAATACCAACGACGGGAAAATTTAATAAGAGTTCAATTAGGTATAAATCGCCCGAAGGTAAAGATGAAATACATTGCATCTTAACTAACGTGGTATTTCATTATGCAAACCACGTAAGAACCTTTTTTTTAATATACTTATTTATAATTGCATAATCTTTAAATTGTCTTTTTGCAAGCAAAATCCATTATCATGAAAGAGAAGCTAAATATATACAAAATAATCTGACTCTTTAAACATATTTCCATTTGATAAACAATTTTTTTCTGTTGCTATTACTATATCTTTTTTCGATGTTTATTGCTTCCTAGCAAGTGGGGGAAGAGATAGATAGATAGATAGATAGAGAAAGAGAGACAGACAGACAGACAGACAGACAGACAGACAGACAGACAGACAGACAGACAGACAGACTGACTGACAGAGAAGCTTACCAATCAGCGATCATTATTACAGTTTGACGTTTGTAATATTATATGAATACTAAATTGCAATTGATACAAATGCTGATGCCATGGGCACCATATTCATAGATGTGAATGTAAACAGACAAAGCATTTTAACGATCGTATTTCTCAGAAGCGAATGCGTGCAATTTATCCCGAATAGTTCCAGTCCTTCTTTGCCATTGACACCATCTAGCAATTTGTCTATTTCTTGATTTCTTCCTCTCATTCTTTCTGGTTGGATAATAATCCTTATAATGGGCTTTTCAACGATCAAAAGGAGGGTAATGGTAACATGCTGAATATTATAGGTTTATTAATGATGATGCTAATAGTAATGATTATAATCATAATACTTAGAATATTATCAATGAAAGTAATGATGATAACATTGGCTGGTACACAAGATCCTCCTCATCACAGAAAATGGGCAGAATTAAAAGGAAAACGGGGAAGCACAGTGTTGAGAATCTGCTCTAATACTTTTCCGCTTTTTATCAATATCTATCTATTTATATCTATTTATCTATATCTATCTATTATCTATATCTATCTATTTATCTATATCTTATCTATTTATCTATTCTATCTATATCTATCTATTTATCTTATCTATATCTATCTATTTATCTATATCTATCTATTTATCTATAATTATCTATTTATCTATACCTATCTATTTATCCATATTTATCTATATCTATCTATTTATCTATATTTATCTATATCTATCTATTTATCTCTACCTATCTATTTATCTCAACCTATCTATTTATCTATATCTATTTATCTATTCCTATGTATTGATCTATATTTATCTATATCTATCCATTCATCTATACCTAAACACACACACACACAACACACACACACACACACACACACACAATATATTATATATATATATATATTGTTACGGCTGGTATGTCACTAAGAGAATTAAGGGGAAGAGCAGCTCCGCTGAACTCGAATTCTCCCAATGCGGAAGCCAAAATCATAGACGAGAAGTCAAATCTTAAGGATATGGCCTGGTATGAACGGCTAAATACCACGTAACAACAGCTCGTGCTAAAGTACTACTAGTGATTGTAAATATTCTTCTGGTTAATTCATTTGTATTAATTCATTTTTCATTCCATATTTAGGCTCATTAATACCGCCAAGTTATTATAATCATTCACTTTGTTCATTGTTCATTTATTTATCATCATCTCCCATTAATGTTATTTTCTTCAAAGTTCATTATCAATGATGTATTCTTTTTTTAAACTGTATTATATTTATATTCCTTTCTTATTTATATACAAACTGATTCATTAAAGTCACTTATTGTCAATCATTATTCATCTTTCATTATACGTTATTTATTATGTTAATTATCTTTCACTGTTAATCAAGAATTGTATACCAGTAATGATTATTATTTAGTAATTGTAAAATCTATGAAATGGAAAAATGCACAAACTCAATATTTACAATTTATTTTTATTTATTTCCTTCACCAACAAACAGACGAAACACACAAAAATAATGACAAAATAAAAATCCTACCTACGCGATACATTAATAACATTTTAATGTATCGCCCTAAACCTAACAAAGATAAATTACCAACCAATTAACGCCAAAAAACAGCAAAAGGCAGAGAGGTCTTGCCCAGGCCGATGGCGGTGGAAGAGTGGGGCGAGGCAAACCGCCCAAGGAACTCGGGTAGGCAAGACGGTGGGTGGGGGGGGAGAGTAAACAGGGTTGACAGCCAATTCTAGGGCATCTTAGCTCGTTCATTTATATATATTTTTTAAATGAATAAGATTTAATTTACTAATTTAGATGGGTTCATAATACCATATATATATATATATATATATATATATATATATATATATATATATATATATATATATATATGTGTGTGTGTGTGTGTGTGTGTGTGTGTGTGTGTGTGTGTGTGTGTGTGTGTGTATGTATATATGTATGTATATATATATATATATATATATATATATATATATATATATATATATATATATTGTGTGTGTGCATGTGTGTGAGTGTGTGTGTGTGTGTGTGTTTGTACCTATATCCTTTTATCTATCAATAGGTAAGCAGAAGAGGTAAGGAATTGAGGAAGGCGAGGGGAATGAGGAATAAGGAAGGGATGAAAAGGAGAAGAGTTAAGGGAGAAGGGGTGAGGAAAAGAGGGGAAAAAATATTGAGTAGTAAGAGAAAGGGAGGAGGAAAGGAGAAAGAGGAGTTAGGAAGAGAAGAAGATAAGAAGTAAGGGTAAGGAAGAGAGTGGAGAATTAAATGCAAAGGAAGGAGGTAGGAAGAGAAGCGAGAAGTGAGGAGAAGAGGAGTAAAGAAGGGTGAGGAGGAAACAGAAAAGAGGAGTGAGGAGAGAGGGAAAAGAAGGGTAGAAAGGAGCGAGGAGGAATGGGAGAAGGGAATGAATATGAAAGGCGAGGATGAATATAAGGAAGAGAATAAGATGGAAAGAAGGGGAACGAGAGACGAACTTTCATCCACATTTTTCTCTCTCTCTTCCCTCCGTCATTTTGAACTTGGCGGGAATTTCGAAAGTCAGAAAGCTGTTTCCCGCGACATCACCTTTGTTATTTCTCGAGTTTAAAATAGACTTTTTTAAATTTCTTTTTTTTGATCTATCTATCTATCTATCTATCTATCTATCTATCTATCTATCTATCTATCTATCTATCTATCTCTCTCTCTCTCTCTCTCTCTCTCTCTCTATATTATATATATATATATATATATATATATATAAATGATATCTATCTGTTCATATATCTGTCTATCTATCTATCCATCTATCACTATCTATCATTTATCTATCTATCTACCTATTTATCTTCTTTATCAATCATTATATATATACATAATCACCTATATTTATCTGTCAGTATCAGCCTTTTTGTCTATATCTATTCATTTTTCTATATCTTTCTATATCTATCTATTTGTCTCTATCTATATCTATCTGTTTGTCTATATCTATATCTATATCTATTTATTTATCTATATTTATCCATTTGTCTTTATCTATGTCTATCTATATCTATTTGCCTATATCTATCTATCTATACCTATATATCTATATCTATCTATCTATACCTATATATCTATATCTATCTATTTATCTTTATTTATCTATTTGTATATATCTATCTGTACCTATTTTGTCTATACCTATCTATATCTATTTGTTTATATCTATCTATATCTACCATTTTGTCAATATCTATATCTATTTCTTTATCTATATCTATCTATTTGTCTATATCTATCTGTAGGTCTATATCTATATGTCTATATATATATATATATATATATATATATATATATATATATATATATATATATATATGTCTATATCTATTTGCCAATATCAGTCTTTTTGTCTATATCTATTGATTTTTCTACATCTATCTATCTGTATCTATCTATTTGTCTATATCTATATTTGTCTGTCTATATCTATATTTATAATTACCTCTATCTATTTATCTATATCTATCCATTTGTCTATATAGGTATGTCTATCTATATCTATTTGTCTATATCTATCTATCTATATCTATATATCTATATCTATCTATTTATCTATATCTATCTATTTATATCTATCTATCTATATCTATTTGTCTATATCTATCTATATCTATTTGTTTATATCTATCTGTATCTACCCTTTTGTCTATATCTGTATCTATATATCTATAACTATTTCTTTATCTATTTCTATCTATTTGTCTACAGTATCTATCTATAGGTCTATATCTATTTGTCTGTATATATATATATATGTATATATATATATATATATATATATATATATATATACTATATATATATGTCTATATCTATTTGCCTAGGATATATATATATATATATATATATATATATATATATATATATATATATATATATATATATATATATATAATATATGATATATATATAATATATATAATATATATATATATATATATATATATTATATATATATATATATATATATATATATATATATATATATCCTCTCTCTCTCTCTCTCTCTCTCTCTCTCTTCTCTCTCTCTCTCTCTCTCTCTCTCTCTCTCTCTCTCTCTCTCTCTCTCTCTCCCTCTATATATATATATATATATATATAATATATATATATATATATATATATATATATATATATATATATATATATATATATAGAGAGAGAGAGAGAGAGAGAGAGAGAGAGAGAGAGAGAGAGAGAGAGTGGGAGAGAAGGAGCGAGAGAGGGAGAGAGTGGGGGGGAGATAAAAATAAAGTGAGAAAATCAGATGAACAGTTTTTGTTGTTTTTCTTTATTTTTGGCTTGTGATGTAATTATCATTACAATGTGCCCAGGAACTGTGGAAACCAAATCGTTTCCTATGTATTTTAATTATCTTTATCCCACTAAACCTAAAATCATAATCATGAAAATGATGATTTTTATGGATAGGCCTACATATCTATTACAGAATTCTGTTATTTAATCATGCCAACTTGTTACCGCTCTGGCCTTTGGCCTCTTTGTGTTAGCTTTTGTGTTTGATTTTCTTTCCTCTTAATCTTCCCGAACATCTTCTCTCTCCCTTTCTTCCCCTCTTCTCTCTTCCTCAGTCCTCTCTCTCTCTTTCTCTCTCTCTCTGAAAAGAGGGATAGAGTGAAGCACAATTGTCTGCGTGCGGATGTAGCCGCAGTCTAATTTGCTTAGAATAGAAAGGTATAAAGGTTAAAAAAAGCGAGAAGGAGACACTGAAAGATAGAGAAAGATAAGAAAAGTAACACACTGAGGATGAAACATGATCATGAAAACGCAAATAATTCGAATATCAGTGGCAATGGTGATCAAAAAATAGTGTTGAATGATATGATCATGGCAGTAATAGTTCTGGTCATAATGGTAATAGTGATAAATTTATTCAGAATTATTCAATGCTAACAATAATTTGAATTGATGAAACCAAATCATTCCTTTGTATTTCAATATCTTTATCTAAAATCATGATCATGAAAATGTTGATTCTTTTTATGGATAGGCCTGCATGTTTGTTATAGAACTTTTACGCTGTGGCCCTTAGCCTCCTTGTGGTAGCTTTTGGTTTTGACTTTCTTTCCTCTCCATTTTAATCCTCCCGAACTCTTTCTCTTTCCCTTTCTTCCTCTCTCTCTTTCTTAATCCTCTCTATCTCAGTACGCTTTCTCTTCTCGTTCTCAGTCCTCTCTCTCTCTCTCTCTCTTCTTCCCTCTTTATTTGTTTATTCTAAGGAGGCGATTTATCGCATATTTACGAATTAACATTTTCAAACTGCCTTTGTTTATTTCTGTATCAAGCTAAAAATACCAAGGTTAGAATTTTGGATGTAAGCGCTCCTCCCCCAAGTCCTAATTTTAAAATTGTTTGATTATGCATTATCATTCATGTTGGTTCATCAATAAAAACAATATATTTATGGACTATAAATGAAAATAAAGTGAAAAGGACTAGAAAATCGATCCCTTGAAGGCAGGTGTTGTACTCATTACGACATCTTGGATATTTACGAATTTGCTGTCCGGAATTGAAATGCTGCGGGTTTTGCATTTTGATAGTTTGTTTTCTGTTTGCGGTGTGATAATTATATTTGTATATGTATATTTGTACGTTTTAGAAAAACAGAGAGGTAGAGAAAGGGAAAGATATATGTCCTCGTCGGAATTATCTAATGAAACTTCTTGTAGCGAGTCCGCCATGTTGCACAATGTATTGAATGCAGAGAATGCGATGATCGTGTTCTGGAATTGATATCACACATCCGGGTTCCGGGATTTCCGCGGGAAAATATAACGTCTTCGGAAAACCGAAATAAATAAATAAATTCTCAATTTTGGGGAATTATTTTCAGATTTCCTTTTTTACTGATATTGGAGAGGATGGTTTGCGAGCTAATTTTTTNAAGGCAGTGAGGGAGATCCGAATAGCGGGACGAGGCAGTTGAGAGAAAAAAACACCTTACGTAATGTACGAATTATACCTAGACGGCGAGAAGGCTTTTGACTCGGCAGAACAAGAGGCAAATTTACGTTCATTGTGCGAAGGGATCGTTAGCAGATTATAGTTTTAATATTTGAAAGCGCGTCAACTTTGCGAGATACGCTTCACAGACTCGGTAGAAAGAGCTTGAAGGAAAGTAGCTAACTGTGGGAAATAAGAAAGGGTGAGACAAAAGCGGCGTTTAACGAAAATGCACTCGAGTAACGTAATTAACTTTGAAAGATGAGGTTCTTGGAGAAATTGAGGATATGGGCGTTTCAAGCAGAGAGCGCTCGGCCAAGAATTCTTTCTCCGAGGCCAAGAACTGCGTCGTTCGCTGCTTAAAACGATTGTTAGAGCCTGGGCAGTGTTGCTAAACCGCACGGACGGGTCTATTACACGTCAAGCCTGAAAAATTATATCTTAAACTCGATTATATTCCACAATAAACGTTTTGGATTAATATATCTAACCTAACATCTTTTCAAAGGATAATGTTTTTTCCTGTGTGCATATGCTGTGCCTCTAAAACAGTGACACACGCTTCCGATTGGCAACCCTTACACTCTGACGGGCTGTCGAAATAAATAAACATCACTGAATTAAAATGTAGGCCTACCCATTTCCATATATACAATTTTTTGAAGCTGATAAAATAATAGTCACTAAATAGGATACCAAAAGAAGAATGTTGATACATTTCAGAAGCCGATATCCTAGAATTTTCTTTTCACTTGAAATATAACTCAATTTAATTCGTCTCATTAATTCTCATAATCTCCATGATCTCCTTTCGTCTTCAGTTAGTTTCAACTTCTTTGAATATAATGTTATGGGAATTACAGAAACAGAAACTGTAACAAATGTAACCAGTACGGTACGCGAATGACGCTGTTGCCATGGTGACGGTACACCCCTTAACTTAGCAAGTGCAAGTCTAACCATCTGCGGGGGTCGCTTGAGAAAGTAAGAAAAAATCTTGAGTTGGCAAGAAAAGTCTTGAGATTTTGGACAAAAACTTTCTCTGCTTAAAACGCCTAAAATCTTGAGATTCTAGGCAAGAAATTTCCCTGCTTAAAACGCCTTATGTGTAATATTAATGAAACGGCGAATGCCCTTTTAGCTACATTGTTGTTTTTTCGTCAAAGTGAATAATACAAAACAGGAAAAAGTCAATTAACACATTTGTGTGTTTTACTTCCCATGTCTTTGTTCTCATATTCACAGCTTGTTCGGCATAAATCCTTCACGAGTAAACATACCTTAAGTTATATATACCCAAGTTGAGTATGAAAACTAGCAAAGGAAGGATAAAAAAGCGACGTATTCCCACTGAAAAGGAAGCACATGAGGAACGTTGGCGAGTCATAAAAATCTCCCGAGCGACACGTCAGAAATGAAAAAGGTTATAAGCATTGTGTATTGTCAGTTCTGGATGTGGAACTGGGGAACTAGATATTAGAGTAGAGAAGAAGGAAAGCCGTAAAAAGAAATGGAGAGATCAGTGTTAGGAATGGCCCCGGGAGATAAGAAAAGGTCAACGTAGATAAGAGAACAGAGAGGAAAGTTGTCGTAGATGTGGAAGGGAGGATGGATGGATGGAGAGAGAGAGAGAGAGAGAGAGAGAGAGAGAAGAGAGAGAGAGAGAGAGAGAGAGAGAGAGAGAGAGAGAGAGAGAGAGAGAGAGAGAGAGAGAGAGAGAGAGAGAGAGAGAGAGAGGGGGGGGGGGGGGAGGGAGGGAAATAGAGATGGAGAGAGGGAGTGGGATATAGAGATGGAGAGAGAATTGTGGGGAATGAGATGGAGAGAGAAAGTGAGTGGGCACTAGAGATGGAGGGAGAAAGCGAGCGGGAAATAGACACTCAAGAGCGAACTAGAGACGGGGAGAGAAAGAAAGAAAAGAGAGAGCTCGAACCAGACCCAGCGCCGACGCCACGGTAAACAAAATATCGGCAGCGGCGGCGACTTCCGAGCAGATGGTCCCCCCCCTCCCCCTCGGCCATGGCTGCGTCCTGCCTCCTCGCTCGGTATGCAGCGCGCGGGGCCACCGAACACGAGTCTATTTGTCGGCTCCTATAGGATTCCGGCGTGGCTGGCGGACCTTCGCGGGAGAAAAACGGACGGTGTTTGTCCGTTTGCCCGAGGCGTTTTGGCTGTCCGTGGGTGTTGGTTGTTCGTTGTGTGTGTGTGTTTTTTTTTTCCTTCTTGGTTTGTGTGGTTGGGAGGGAGGGAGGGAGGAGGATAAAAGGAACGAAGAAGGGGGGATTGGAGGAGATGGAGAAGGAAGGAGGAGGAGGAGGAAGGAGGAGAGAAGAAGGAGAGAAGGAGGAAGAAGGAGAAGAAGGAGAGGAGGAGGAGGAGGGAGGAGGAGGAGGAGGAGGAAGGAGGGAGAGAATAAGAATGAATAATAATATAAAAGAAGAAGAAAACAACAAAGGAAGAACTAGAAAGAACAACACCAAAAACAACAACTAGAAAAAGACAACTATAAGAACAAGAACAAGAACAAGAAAAACTAGAACCAAGAAAACTAAAACGAAGACGAAGAACAAGAGAAAAGGAGAGCCCAAAAGGAAAAGCAAAGAAATAGGAAAGGTGGAGGAGCAGTACAAAAAGAAGTGGAGACACATTTGTCAAGGCGAACGGTCGGAATGCGTCCGCTGGAGATATGGGTGATAGCCAGCCGCAGATCCCGATGCTTCCCCGTCAGAGCAGCGGCGAGATGGATGTGGGCGTGAGGGCGTGGGGGCGTGAGAGAGGGGAGAGGGAGGAGAGGAGGGAGAGAGGGAGGGAGGGAGGGAGGAGGGAGGGAGGAGGGAGGAGAGAGAATGAAATGTCGCCGTATTGAATTTATTTTTGTTTGTGGGATTTATATGTCTGTCTGTTTGTGCTGTGTTTCTCTCTTTCTCCTCTCTCTCTCTCTCTCTCTCTCTCTCTCTCTCTCTCTCTTCTCTCTCTCTCTCTCTCTCTCTCTCTCTCTCTCTCTCCTCTCTCTCTCTCTCTCTCTCTCTCTCTCTCCTCTCTCCTCTCTCTCTCTCTCCCTCTTCTCTCTCTCTCTCCTCCTCCTCTCTCTCTTCTCTCTCTCTCTCTCCTCTCCCTCTCTCCTCTCTCTCTCTCTCTCCTCTCTCCTCTCTCTCTCTCTCCTCTCCTCTCCCCCCTCTCTCTCTCTCTCCTCTCTCTCTTCTCCTCTCTCTCCTCCCCCCCTCTCTCTCTCTCTCTCCTCCCCCCTGCATACATTCAAATTGCATATATAAATGAAGTGGCCATAATAAACTCTCACACTGCCGGAGGGCTAGAAGAAGAAGAAGAAGAGGGAATAGAGGAACAGAGAAACATAAGATAAAAGAAAAAGGAAGTGAAGAGAGAGAGAGAGAGAAAAGCGAAAGAGAGAGAGAGAGAGAGAGAGAGAGAGAGAGAGAGAGAAGACACCGTTCTCATTTGCGCACGAGAGCCGACGCACAATGTATCGCAGAACAACAAAACGTCAGGAAGACCCAAGATGACGGTTGATTCCCCCGAGATGCGGAGACAAATGGGAGAGATACATGAACAAGTGCGTGTGTGTGTGTGGTGTGTGTGTGTGTGTGTGTTGTGTGTGTGTGTGTGTGTGTGTGTGTGTGTGTGTGTGTGTGTGTGTGAGTGTGAGTGTGTGTTGTGTGTGTGTGTGTGTGTGTGTGTGTGTGTGTGTGTGTGGTGTGTGTGTGTTGTGTTTGTGTGTTTTGGTGTGATTAGTGTGTGTTTGTGCCTTTGTGCATCTTTATTTTTATATATTGTTCTGTCTATTAATGTACTTTAGGTGGATGGATTGACACGTAGATAGACTGATATATAGGTAAAAAGGTAAATGTATAGGTACATATATTCATATAAGCTGGGCCACCAGGTGTAGCAAAAGCGACAGGCGAGCGCATTTGTGTCCATTTGCGTGCAAGTAAATCATCGTTTATCTAACAATTCCATTTAAATCATCGTTTATCTAACAATTCCATTTAAATCATCGTTTATCTAACAATTCCATTTAAATCATCGTTTATCTAACAATTCCATTTCTTCTCTTGGCAGGTATGTGACCTCCCCGCCCCTCCGTCTTAGACCTACATAGGGGCGCGACCCGAAACTCCCTTAGCGGTGAGTTGTAAATTTCGGCGGGTATGAGCTGTGGATCCGCTTGGCCCGATTTTTAGTCAGCATCCTTCCCCCCCTTTCCCTCTTTCCCCCTAAACCCTTCCCTGTCCCGTCTCTCCAGTCAGCATTCCCCTCTCTCCTTCCCCGTCCCGTCCCTTTCTGTCCTCTCCCCTTTTCTGTTCCATTTGGCCCTTCTCCTTCCCCTTCCCCTCTCCCTCCTTCTTTTTACTTCCCCCCTCTCCTCTCCTCTCCTCCTCCTCTTCCCCTTCCCCTTCCCCCTCCCCATTTCCCCCCTTCCCCCCTTCCCCCAAGCCCGCCAAAACCGAGGATCTTTAACATGAGCAGCTTCGACCCTCGGCGTGTCGGGTGTTCGGACTGGGTTCGGGCTGGGAATCATTAGGGGCCGCAGCTATGTTTGTGTGTTTTTTTTCTATCTCTCTCTTCCATTTTCTTTGCTTTGTCTTCGGTTCCATATGGTCTGGTTTTTGTTGTGTTTGTATTATCATCAATCGTCAATCATCGTCAATTATCATCTTCATTACCAGCATCACCATTTCTGATCTTCCGAGGTTTATTATCGGGGTGTGATACGAAGAACAACTTCATCATTTGAAAACATCGCGGGCGTGATGAAGAATTTTCTCTCTCTCCTCTCTAAAAAAAAAAGAAGAAAAAAAAAAATCCTTGTTTACGAGGGACGTAGATTCGAAACTTCGCGAAGCGTCCCGGGGATCAAAGCCCAAAGTCCTTTCGGAGGGATTGGCAGCAGAGAGAGAGAGAGATGAGAGAGAATCGCCGCCCTCGCATTCTGACCACAGGATCGCCCCGGGGTTTGCGGTCCGAGTATCTGAATCCAATTTTTTGAAGGTCGAGAGTGATCCTTTTGCCTGTCTCTCCCCTCTCCCCCTCTCTCTCCCCCTCCCCCGACATACACGCACCACCGTCACCGCCACTACCTAGAAATCCTTCGTTGCTATTCCGTTGAATTCTTGCTCGTTTTCTTCTTCCTCCTTCGTTTCGCTCTTTTCCTGCCTTCTCTCTGGTCTTGTCTGGTCTTCTCTTCTGTTTCTTTCTTCTCTTCTTTCTTTTCCTTTTCGTTTCTTCTTCGTTCTCTTCTCTCGTCTTGTATCTCCTCTCTCCCCCCTTCACCGCTTTCCCTTCCCTCTTTCTCTGCCCCTCTCCTCCCTTCCTCTTTCCCCTACCCCTCCCTACCCTCTCCTCTTTATAATTGTCCCATAGAGATTCAGATTTTCGAGCATTGGGTCAGTTCTTGTGAGCGGGGGGCGGGTCATCCGAGGTAGGTAATGGAAGAGGAGAGAGAGAGAGAGAGAGAGAGAGAGAGAGAGAGAGAGAGAGAGAGAGAGAGGAGAGAGAGAGAGAGAGAGAGAGAGAGAGAGAGAGAGAGAGAGAGAGAGAGAAGGAGAGAGAGAGAGAGGAGAGGAGAGAAGAGAGAGAGAGAGAGAGAGAGAGAGAGAAGGAGAAGAGAGAGAGAGAGGAAAAGGAGAAAAGAAGAGAGAAGAGAGAGAGAGAGAGGAAGGAGAAGAGCGAGAGGAGAGGAGAGAGAGAGAGAAGAGAGGAGGAGAAGAGAGAGAGAGAGGAGAGGAGAGAGAGAGGGAGGTGAGGGGAGAAGACATGTCAAGACATTCGCCACGCCAGACAAGAGAACACACACAGAAAAAACCAGGATGAGAGAGGAGTGCTGTGAGCCCCGTTCCAGACGATGCTCCCAGACGGTTCGCAGATGGCTGGGGAGAGGGGGGATGAGGGAGTAAGGAGGAGGGGAGGGGCGGAGGGGTAGGGGATGAGGGCATGAGGAGTAGAGTGGGGGAGGAGAGGAGAAAGGAAGAGGGAGGGGGAGGAAAGGAAGAAGTGAGGAGGAGGCATGGGGAGGGGTGGAGGGAGGGAAGGGAAGGGGAGGGGAAGGGGTGGGTGGGGGGGGGAGGGAGGGAGGTGATACCGCAGCGCGCCGAAGTATCAAAAAGTGATCGGGCTTCTGGGTCGTGTGATAAATTGAGACACGATCGAGGGATCCATTACGGCGTTGGATGACCGTGAGGAGGTCGCTCGGGGGGGGGGCGAGGGGGAGGAGGGAGGAGGGAGGGGGAGGGGGAGGGAGTGAGGAGGGGGGGCGAGGGAGGGGAGTGAGGGAGTGGGGCGAGGGGGAGGAGGGAGTGAGGGAGGGGGCGAGGGGGGAGGAGGGAGGAGGGGGAGAGAGGGAAGTGGGAGTGAGAGAGGGGGATGAGGGGGAGGAGGGAGTGAGGAGGGGGATCTCGCTACTTCGTGGGCTAGCGAGGAGGCGGATGAGGCAAGGGGGGGAATGAGAGGGGGAAGGGAGAGAGGAGAGAGAATGAGAGGGAGGAAGGAGGGAAGGAGAGAGGGTTGTAGAGGTAGATAAGGAGGAAGACATGCGAAAACGGAAGGGAAACGGAAAAGCAAAAGAGAAAATATGGAAAATAGAGATGGAGAGAGAAACAATGAGAGGAAGGGAAGAATAGAAAGAAAGAAAAAGAGAGAGAAGGGGAAGGAAGGAAGGAAGGAATGAAAACGAGTGATAAATGGAGAACCTGGGCGATTGGGAGAACAAGTGAGAGCGAGGGCGGCAAAGAAGGAAAAAGGGGTGGAAGGGAGGGGCAATGAAGAGGAGAAGAGGGGAAAAGAGGGAAGGGGACAAGGAAACGACTCCCGGGTGCAGAACAAAGAAAGGGGGAAAGGGAAAACTTGCGATCGATGGGTTGGTAGTGAGTGAGAGGGTGAGTGGGTGAGTGAGTGAGTGAGAGGGTGAGTGAGTGAGTGAGAGGGTGAGTGAGTGAGAGGGTGAGTGAGTGAGTGAGAGGGTGAGTGAGTGAGAGGTGAGTGAGTGAGTGAGTGAGTGAGTGAGTGAGAGGGTGAGTGGTGAGAGGGTGAGTGAGTGAGAGGTGAGTGAGTGAGAGGGTGAGTGAGTGAGTGAGTGATGAGGGGTGAGTGAGTGATGAGAGTGAGGGTGAGAGTGAGTGGGTGTGAGTGAGTGGTGAGTGAGTGAGTGAGTAAGAGGTAAGTGAGTGAGTGAGTGAGTGAGTGAGTGAGTGAGTGAGTGAGTGAGAGGGAGTGAGTGAGAGAGAGTGAGTGAGTGAGTGAGTGAGTGAGTGAGAGAGTCAGACAGACAGACAGACAGACAGACAGAGAGACAGATAAAGACAGAAAAATTTTCACGAAAAGAGGCAGAGAAGAAAAGAGGAAGAAAGAGAGAGACAGAGGAGAGAGAAAGAAGAAGGAATTTAACGGACGTCTTTGGTTGTGGAAAATCTTATCTATCTCTATTGGGATTGATTGTCTTGAATACATTTCCAAGTCTCTCCAAATTCAAACGCGACGTCATACTACAGAATTTCGACAAGGAAGGTCATACGAATCCGTTATTAATTGAGCGTATATTGACTTGGGATTTTCGCCAGCCATTGCGTTTTAAACTGAGGGGCAAGAAAGTAGTATGGATGAACAGGGAGGAAAGGGAACTTCTAATAAGAGTCAAATATCAGCGAAACTTTATTTGAGACATTTCTTCAAAGACTTAGGGTCCCACGCGAGAAAAAAAATCAACAAATCGCCGTGTCTAGAAATAAGTCGAGAAATCGTTAAAGAAGTCAAGAAATTGAAAAAGGTCAGGGTTTTTTTTTTTTAAGTCAAAACATCGCTAAACAAGAAATAGTTAAAAAAGTCAAGAAATTGAAAAAAGGAAATTTTAAAAAAGTTCAAGATATCTAAAAATCAAGAAGTAAGTAGATAAAAAAAACATGCTAAGAAAAAAAAACAAGAAATCATTCAAGGAAAGTCGGGAAATTGCAAAAAAAAAGGCAAGGAATCGCCTTTATTTGGGACGAGAAGAAGGTCGCGCTAAGAAGGGTCGTTAAACCTTGGCGCTTGAGGAATCGCCTTAAGAGTACGAGGCTGAGGAGGAGGGCGTCCGGGGCGGCTGCTGGCTGGTTTATTTATTACTTGAATTCGGTTTATTGCAGTTCGCATGATTCGCAGATACGCATTTCTATGGGTGGTGGTGGTGGTGTGTAGTTGGGTGGGTAGGTGTTTGTGTTTGTTTGTGTGTGTATTTGTGAAAAAAGGGAAAGGGATAAGATCAGGGGTAGAGTGAAGGAGAGAAAGGAAGAGGGTAAGGAGAGGAAGAGGGAGAGTGGTAGGATGAGAGGAAGAAGAGGAAGAATGGGTAAAAGGCATGTACGTATGAGCGTGGCTGGTATAACAAAGTAGGTTTGTAAATAAGATTTAATTTCGAGTGACTCCCCAGCGGAAGCAGAGCAGACAACACGCCGAGGCAAAGCAGAGCGCCGGAAGCCCGACTCCGTGCCTGACGCGGGCTCTTCCGAGAACCGAGATAGACAGCGAGTCTTAAGCGGCGCGTGAAGGCGGCTGCGAGCGGCGGTTCGTGGCACTTTGCGGGCGTGATACGACGGGCCCCCCGAGACGCCGACGGGGCCTCCTTCTGCGGGGGTTATCGGGTCGCCCTCTCTCTGTCTGTCTGTCTGTCTCTGTCTGTCTGTCTGTCTCTCTGTCTCTCTGTCTCTCTCTCTCTCTCTCTCTCTCTCCCCTCCTCCTCTCCCTCTCCCTTCTCTCCTCTCCTCTCCCTCTCTCTCCTCTCCTCTCTCTCTCTTCTCTCTCCTCTTGCTCCTTGGGACACGCCGTCGGGAAGCCAGTCGTCGGGTGTCTCATTATCGCTCATTTCGGGGAGAATCGCTGCCTGGTTTGAACGCCCTTTGTGGCACCGACTTGGGTTTTCCCTTTGCTGTGGAGGGAGGGAGGGAAGAGGGAGAGGAGGAGAGGAGGAGGGAGGAGAGAGAGGAAAGGATGAGGAGAGGAAGGAGGGAGGGAGAAGGGAAGAAAGGGAGAGGGAGGCAGGGGAAAATGGTGGAAGGGAAGAAGGGAATGAATGAATGAATTGATTTATGAATGTGCTGGGAAAATAAAGAACGAAATGGAGGGAAGAGAAGGAGGAGAGGGTGAAAGGAAGGGAGGGATAGAAGAGAGGGAAATGGGAAGTGGAATGGGAGAACATACTAAATGGAAAAGAGAATGGGGAAAGGAAAAAGGAGATGAAAATAAGACATTTAGAGAGAGAGAGAGAGAGAGAGAGAGAGAGAGAGAGAGAGAGAGAGAGAGAGAGAGAGAGAGAGAGAGAGAGAGGAGAGAGAGAGAGAGAGAGAGAGAGAGAGGGGGGGGGGAGACAGAGCGAGGGAGAGACCGACAGGAAGAGACAGAAGAGAGAGAGAGAAGAGAAAGAGAGAGTGAGTGAGTGAGTGTGGAGGGGAGTTTAGATGGATATGTTAAGCGGCGCCGCTGTTCGAAACAAAGCAGTTGTCGATGTTAACAGATCAGCCTGGATTAGGGACTAACGGATAATAGCTTGGACTGAGAAATGGGCGTGAAATGGAAGAGAAGTGGAAATTTAGAATAGACAGGACGAAGGTGAACATATACTAAAAAGAAAGAAAGAATGAAGAAACCCTAAGGAAAAAGAAACACACAAAAAAAGATTGAGCGAAACAAAATATCATCAAGGAGTAGCCCAAGGAGACGAGAGAGAAATTAAGATTCTTGGAGTGAAGGAGACGAGACCACGGATGTAAAAAATCCAGAGGCGAGCTGAGAGAGAGAGAGAGAGAGAGAGAGAGAGAGAGAGAGAGAGAGAGAGAGAGAGAGAGAGAGAGAGAGAGAGAGAGAAGAGAGGAGAGAGAGAGAGAGAGAGAGAGAGAGAGAAGAGAGAGAATCAAACAAACATACACAGATAGAGAAAAAGCAAAAGTAAATAGTAAAAACAACAAAACAAGAAAGACAGAAAGCAAAAGGGGGAAAAGAGAGAGAGAAAGAGACGAAAGAGAAAAAAGGAGTGGGGGAGGGGTCAGGGCAGGGAGGATGGCAGGAGATCCGGAGAAAGAGAGAGAGAGACCCCCCCCCCGCCGCCCCCCCCCGGCGCGAGGGGCACCAGCGAGTGGGTAATCTTGACCCAGAGGGATGTCCTCTCGTGGCGCGGGCGAGAGGAAAATCAATAGGACACCGGGATTGGAGTACTACTGCGAGGGAGCGAACATTCGGGAAGGCTACGACGGCCGGAGGGAAGGGGAGGGGAGTGGGGTTGGGGTGGGGTGGGGGTCAGAGTGGAGGGAGAGGGAGCGTTGGGGAGGGGGGTCAGAGTGGAGGAGAGGGAGGGGGAGGGGGGGTGAGAGTGGAGGAAGGGGAGTATTGGGGAGGGGGTCAGAGTGGAGGAGAGGAGCGTTTGGGGAGGGGGTCAGAGTGTGGGAGTGTTGGGGAAGGGGTCAGAGTGGAGGGAGAGGGAGCGTTGGGGGAGGGGGGGTCAGAGTGGAGGAGAGGGAGCGTTGGGGAGGGGGGTCAGAGAAGAGGGAGAGGGAGCGTTGGGGGAGGGGGGTCAGAGGGGTAAGAGAGGAGAGGAGGAGGAGGAAGGGGGAAAGGGGGTAAAAGTGGTGGTGAGGAGGGGTGGAGTAGGATCAGTGAGGGAGGGATAGGATCAGGGTGTAAGAGTGGAGGGAGAGAAGGGAGGAAGAGGGGGTAAGGAGAGGAAGGGGTTAGACTGGGTGGGAGGATGAGAGGAAGAATGGGTGAAAGGGATAGACTGGATGAGGGAAGGGAGAGGGCAAGGGAGTAAGATGGTTGGGTAGAAAGAGGGGAAAGAAATAAACAGGATGGGTGAAATGAGGGAGGAAGGGGGAGGGGTTAAGAGGGTGTGGGTGAGTAGAAGAGGGGGGTAAAAGGAAGAAGTGGGGAAAAAAAGGCTAAGATGGAGGAGGCGTTGGTGCGAATGGGAGGAAGGAGGAGAGAGAGGGTGAAGGCAGGAAGAAGTGGGAGGGGGGGGAGGACGTGGCGATTTAGTGCGTGTATTTGTCAGTGCTTGATTGCTCACGTCTCTAGGGCGTAAGGAGGGGGAGGGGGCATGCGAAGGGGGGGGGGAAGGATTAAATACCCATTTTCGCGAGGGGGGTTGCGGAAGGGGTTGTAGGGGGCTGGGACGAAGTGGGGGAGTGTGAGAGGCTTGGAAGTGTGACTTAAACATCCTGGAGAGTCCGGCCGCAGTAGTGGGACGTCCGTGGAGAAGCGAGTCAGATTTTTTCCCCTCTCCCTTTTTTTTTGTGTGTGTGTTTATGGCCTGTGGAGGTTTTAAGAGGAGATAGGGGCATGGGTGTCACTGACTTTCGGAACCTTCGGGAAGACGTAAAGTTTGCTAGTGGCTGCGGGAATTTAAGGAGAGTCGAGGTAATGGCGAGGGGGAGGGAGGAGGGAGGGAGGAGGGAGGAGGGAGGGGTGAGGAAGAAGGGAGGAGGTGGTGAAGGGCCATAAAGGGTGAAATCCGTAGGGTAGAGATATATCGAGCTTAGGAGGAGGGGAGGGGAAGAGAAGGGAGAGGAAGAAGGGAAAAGTACTCAAAAGAGGAGGGAAATTTGGCAGTAAGGAAAGGGGTTTAAGGAAGGGGTATGGGGAAAGGGGGGGAGGAAGAAATAGAGGGAAGGAGGATCACAAAGAAATGCGGGGGTGGGGTGTGGAGGGGGGCATGGAGGACAACACTAAAGAGACACTTTTAAGGGACTGCAGATAACCCGCCCGCCGCCCGCGCTGAAAGTTGGCCCGCCGCTGTTTGATGAGCGCCATACTAAGTGTGAAAGTCATTACAGGCGAAGAGAGAGAGATGGGGGGGGGGGAGTGGAAGGGAGGGAGGGATAGAGAGAGGGGAGTGTAGGGAAATAAAGGGGAGAGGAGGGAGGAGAGTGGGAGGGAGGGTGGAAAGAGGAGAGAGGGAGAGAGAGAAGAGAAGAGAGGAGAGAGGGGAAGGGGAGGGGAGGAAGAGAGAAAGAAAGAGGGAAGGGAGGGAAGAGAGGGAAAAAAGAAAGAGAGAGAGGGAGAGGAGAGGAGAAGTGAAGGGGAAGGGAAAGGAAAAGACGAAGAGGAAGAGAGAGAGAGAGATGGAGAAAGACTGAAGTAGGAGGAAAGAACAGGGAGGAGAGGACTTGAGGGAGAAAAGCGGGATGGGAAAGGGAAGGATTTTTGTAACGAATCGGAAACGGACAGATTTAAATATTTTCTCTTCTATTTCTTTTCTTCTTCTTTTCGTTTCTTTTTTCTTCATTGACTTCTGAAAAGATGCGTGTGAGTGAATGCTCTTCATGCGTACGAGATATTCGTAATAATTCTCGGTTTCTTCTCTGCTGAATTCGCGAATAAATAAAAATTCAGAATACGACCATTCTCGTCATGAAATTATGAATGGCGAGAGAGAGAAAAAAAAATGATGAAAGCTCTAACTTATTTTCGAAGCGTAAAGCGAGATAAGACTCATATGCTCTCACGGCTGATAAAAGACGCCCCCAATAGATAAGCTCCGTGATTTACAGCGTCACTCGGTGCGCCGGAAGTTGCAGACGTAAGCGGGCTGGAACATGCAGGGAAATGGGGGGTTGGGGAGGGGGAGGGGAAGGGGATGGCTGGCAGGGAGGAGTGATGGGAGAGAGGGAAGGAGTGAAGGGAGGGGAGGGGAAAGGGGAGGGAAGGAGGGATGGGAGGGGAGGAGAAGCGGAGGATGGGAAAAGGGAGGGAAGGGAAGGGGGAGAGGGAGGGTTCAGATCAGTAAATGAAAGGATAAAAGAGATATGAAATTGGATAGAAAAGGGAGAGTGTAAGAAGGGAATGAGTGTGGTCAGGTCAGACCTGGCGGGGTAATGGATAGGTTAACCATGTCTTCTTGATGATGTTTATGCATGTTAATATTATCATCATCGCTCTTATTCTTATTCTTTTTCGTGTTATTAAGATTATCACCGTTCTTATTCTTATTCGTGTTATTAATACTATCGACGTCGTTATTCTTATCAAAATTTTATGACATTATTGCCATGATTGCTGCTTTTGCTCATCGTAAATGCAAACACAAAGTCACACTCGTAATTTCTTTATTGAGGCTCCGTTTCATTTCAGATTTGTTCTGGAATGTAGAATCAACTCCTGGCAATTCGGATTCAGGCGTTATTCACATCCAAATTAGCAATTTTTGTTTTTGTTTATTGTTGTTCCTTCTGTAGACGAGCCGCGGTTTAATCTCATTACGTGTAAAATAATCTGTTGCGTAAGACTTGTCCCACTTGTAATATATATAACGCAGCGTTGTGGAGCAAAGCAATATGACTCGTATGCTTTTCGTATTTAAGGCTAATTTTCGCGGTATTGGTAAAAGGCTTTTTGTCATTATTGTCTGATCTTCACGATGTTTGTTTAAATTATTCCAAGATATTTTGGGATTTGTTGATTAGGGCCAATTAGTGATTGGCGGTGGTTAACAAGTGTTCAGATTTTGTGTTTGTGTTCATATTGGTGTAATTATTGTTAACCTAATTGATGATGTATGATTTGTTATTATTTGTATGCTTTGTTGTTTATAATGTTGATTTTAATTATGATTCTCAATTTATTTTTTATTGGTATTTATATTCATTATTATAAT
>NW_020870578.1:72500-75000 GCF_003789085.1 Penaeus vannamei
CCTTTCTCCTCTTTTTTCTCTCCTCCCTTTTCCCTTTTCCTTCCCTCTCTTTTCTCCTCTTTTCCTTCCTTCTCCCTTTCCCTCTTTTCCTTCTTCCCTTCCCTTCTTTTCCTTCTTCCTCCTTTTTCCTCTTTTCCTTCTTCCCTTCCTCCTCCCTTTCTTCCATTCCCATCTTTTCATTCTATTTCCTCTGTTTTCCTTCCTTCTCCCTTTCTTCCATTCCCATCTCTTCCTTCTTCCCTTCCTCTATTTTCCTTCCTCTTTTCTGTCTTCTTCCATTCCCCTCTCTTCCTCTTCCTTCCTCTATTTTTTCTTCCTCTCCTTCTTCTTCTTCATTCCCCTCTTTTTTCTCCCTTTCCCTTTTTTCTTTTCTCCTCTTTCCCTCTTTTCCTTTCTTCTCCTTCCCCTCATTTCTTTTCTCCTTCCTTCCCCTCTTTTCTTTTTCTCTTCCCTCTTCCTCTTTTCTTTTCCTCCTTTCCCCTCTTTTCTTTTCTTCCCTCCTTTCCCCTCTTTTCTTTTTCCTCATCCCCCTCCCTCCTCTTTTCTCTTTTCTCCCCCCTTCCCCTCTTTTCTTTCTCCTCCTCCCCTCTTTTTCTAATTTTTTCCTCTCCCCTTCCTCTTCTCCCTTTTCTTTTCTTTTCTCCTCCCTTCCCCTCTTTTCTTTTCTCCTCCCTTCCCTCTCTTTCCTTTTCTCTCTCCCTTCCCCCTCTTTTCTCTTCTATCTCCCTTTTTCCCCTCCTTTTCTTTCCTCCTCCCTTCCCTCTTTTTTCCCTCTTCTCTTCTCCCTTCGCCTTTCCCTCTCCTCTTCTTTCTTCCTCCTCTTCCCTTCTCCTTCTCCTTTCCTCGTTTCTCCACAGCTTTCTTTTGTTTTATTTTCTCCTCCTCTTCTCTTCCTCCTTCATTTCTCTTCTTCTTTCCTTCTTCTTCTTCTTTCTTCTTCTTTTCCTCCTTCTCCTCTTCCCTTCTTCCTTCTTCTTCTTCTCTTTTTCCTCACTACTCGCGCCTGTCCGCCGATCCTGGTTCTTCCATCTTCCTCTCTTCATCCTCCTTATCCCCCTCCTCCTCCTCTTCTGTAAATTCTTTTCCTCATCCTCCGCCTCCGCCTCCTCTCCATCCCTCTCTTCATTCTTATCCCCCTTTCCTCTGTATCTTTTAGCTTGTCTCGCTTTTTGTAAATCCTATTCCTCATTTTTTGTTTCCCTCGTACAAAAAAAAAGTTTTTTTTTTTATTTTCTTTTTCTCTCGTCTTTTGTGCCTACTCTTTTCCTCCGTCATATTCACCTTATTCGTTTTTCGTTCTTGGCACTTTCCAGCTTCTTCCTTTTTATTTTCTCGTGTCTCGTTTCTCATGACGCTTCCTCTTTTATACTGTCTTCTCGTGTCTTATATCTCCCTTTTCAGATCTTTATTGTATCCTTGTTTCCTTCTTGCTTTTCATCTGTTTTTCTTCTTCTCATCTTCGTCTTCTGGTTCTGAAATCTTTCTTTCCTTCTCGTCTCTGACTCTCTCTCTCTCTCTCTTTCGATCATCTTCATCCTTCTGTTCATCAATAACCTTTCTTCATTTTGTTAATCTACTTTATCCCCCCTCTCCACTTCCCCATCCCCTCCCGTTTATCCTTCTGCCCTTTCCTCTTCCCCTTCTTCCCCCCACCCCGTCAGCTGAGCCCTTTGACTTTCTGTTATTCCCTCCTATCTCTCTCTCCTTCCGCTTCCTCCTCCTTCCTGCTGTCCGTCTTGCATTATTATCCTCCTTCTTGACGTTATTACCCTTCCTTCCGCCAGCCTCCGTTGGCTGTCTGCTTTCGCCTTGCTTTATCCTCCTTGTGGGTTATCTACTGTTCGCTTCCTTAGCATGAGCTTTTATCTTCTCTATTTTTGTCCTTGACATTCTTTTTCCTTTCTTTCGTTTTTTTTATTTCTTGTTTTCTCTTTATCTGTTTGTTTGTTTGCTTCTCTGTCTCTGTCTGTCTCTCTCTCTCTCTCTCTCTCTCTCTCTCTCTCTCTCTCTCTCTCCTCTCTCTCTCTCTCTCTCTCTCTCTCTCTCTCTCTCTCTCTCTCTCTCTCTCTCTCTCTCTCTCTCTCTCTCTCTCTCTCTCTCTCTCTCTCTCTCTCTCTCTCTCTCTCTCTCTCTCTCTCTCTCTCTCTCCTCTCTCGGCATCTCTCTCTCTCTCTCTCCTCTCTCCTCTCTGCTTCTCTCTCTCTTTTGCAGATTGCTGATATCCAAAACTTTCTTTCAAGTGTTTGCGAGTGATTCCGATAATATGATTGCTTTTGCAGACTTTATTTGGCTGATCTTGAATGCTGTTATTGTTATTATTGCGAGAAGCGATGATCTCCATTGAAGATCATCGCTTCTCGCAACGTTTGAATGCCGTTTGTCTGTTGTTGTTGATTTTTTATTAATATTTTTATCTTTTTTCGTTTTTTTTTATATTTATTATTGTTATACATATTTCCTGTACAGAAGATCGTCATTTATCGCTACGTCTGAAGGCAGT
>NW_020870578.1:80000-95000 GCF_003789085.1 Penaeus vannamei
GGACATATTTACGTATAGGCGAATTGACACAGTTGGGTATGGGTAAGCAGAGGGCAAAGAGGAGAGAGAGGGGGACAACTGCGTCCGTGGAGACAGACACAGGGGAAAAAATACAGATGATTGACCCATATGAAACGGGGGGGGGGGGGACACAGATAAAGAGAGACAACAGAAACACAGAGAAAAAATCATCCAAAACAAGACGAAAAGACAAACAGATTGGACACGCGGAACAGAACCAGCTGGACTACAGGCGGGGGTGGGAGGAGTTGGAACACCCAGGCGCTGCCCCGAGTTATGGCGAGGGACCTGCCACCGTGACAGGAGTACCCCCCCCCCCCCACGCTTGGGTGGAAGGAGAGGGAGAGAGAATGGAGGTTAAAAAAAAGAGAGGGAGATGGAGATGAGAAAAGAGATAAAGAAAGAAAGGGGACAAAGAAAGAATGTGAAAGGGAGAGGAGAGAGGAAGAGTCGGAGAGAGAGAGCGAGAGAGAGAGAGAGAGCGAGAGACGAGAGAGAGGAAGAGACGCAGAGAGAGAGGGTCGCCCGAAGAGAGAGAGAAGCAGGCAGGATAAAGAGAGAGAGAGAGATAGAGAGAGAGAAATAAGAGAGAGAGAGATAGAGGAGGATTTAAGAGGATTCAAAGGAGGAGAGCAGAGATTAAGGAGAGAGAGATAAGAGGAAGAGAGATAGAGAGAGATTAGAGAGGAGAGGAGAATAGAGAGAGAGGAGATAAGAGAGAGAGAGTTAGAGAGGAGAGATTAGATGACGGAGAGAGGTTAAGAGAGCAAGAGAGAGAGAGAGAGAGGAGAGAGAGAGAGAGAGAGAAGAGCGGAGAGTAAGAGGCAAGAGAGGGGGAGAAGAGAGAGAGAGGGAGAAGAGGCCAGAGGAAAAAAAAAAAAAGTAAGAGAGAAGGAGAGAAGGAAACGAAAGAGAGAGCCGAGAGAGAGATGCAGATAAGAGAGAGAAGAGTAAGAAGGAGGAGAGCGGCGCGGGGACGGCCGTTTTGGTTGTGTGCGGAATTGTCTGCCACACCTACTGGTTAACAACCTACACAACCATGGCTTTTAGGAGAGGAAACGAGCGGCGGGCCCTCGGGAAGTTCCACGAGGTCGTAAAAGTATTTGGCTTAAACGGTGGTCTAAGGCGAGGGGGCGGGGAAGAAGGGGAGGGGGGAGGGTGCTGGGAGGGGGATAGGGGGAAGGGGAAGAAGGGTAGGGAAAGGGAGGAGGTGCTGGGAAGGGGGAAGGGTGGAGGACTGTGCTGGGAAAAGGGGAGAGGGGGGACGGGCGGGGAAGGGAAGGGGGAAGGGGGGAGGGTTGCTGGGAAAAAGGGAGGGGGTAGGGGGAAGGGAGGGAGGGTGGGGAATAGGGAAGGAGGGGGGGAGAAGGGAACGGGTTGGATGGGGTGGGTTGAGGGAAGGAGGAAGGGGGAAGGAAGGAGAAAGATGCAAAGGGGTGGGGGTGATGGGGATGAAGGGGAAAGAGGAAGGGGATGAGGTGGAAGGGCGTGGCGTAAGAGTGCGAGGAGGTTACGTCGTTAAATTGCGTTGTGTTTGCTCATCACGCCTCGCTTCTGGGCGGCGGGCGGGCGGGCGGATCTTTTGTCTGCTTGCTTGCTTCGGGCGATTTGTTCAGACGCTCGCACGCCGGCCGCCGTATTGGGTTTGCCTGTGAAGGTATAGGATTAGGTTTTGTTAAAGAGTTAGGTTCTCTCTTCTCCTCCTTCTTCCATTCGTTCTTTATTTCTTATTTATTTATGTTGTTTGTTTGTTTCGTTCTCTCTCGCCTTTTTTTTTCCCTTGCCTTTTTCTTTATTTGTTTATTGATTTCCTTCTTTCTCATTTTCTTTCTCAGTTTATCTCGCTCTTTCTCTCTCTCTCTCTCTCATTTTCTATCGCTTTCTCACCCAGTCACTCACCCAATCTCATTTGCTCACTTACTCATAAATCCATTCACTCGCTCACTCACTCACAGACGCATACGTTAACTCATTTTGATTTAAAGCCGGTTTGGCCAGGACACTCGGCCGGGTCAGTTCGGATCCGATCAGGCCTGGTCCGGTCTCGGCGGATTGGGGCGAAGGTCGGGCGGGGGAAATTAGTGCTTGTTTTTGTTTTTGTTTTTGTTTTGTTTTTTGTCCCAGTTGGCCCTTGCGCTAAGTCTGCCTTTGCTTTGTCGTTCTCGGTGAGTGCTTTCCATTAGTCACTGTCGCGCTCACCCCTTTTCTCCTTTTCTCTCTTGTGATTCTTTCTTTCTCTCTCTCTTTCTCTCCTTTCTCTCTTCTCTCTTTCTCTCTCTCTCTCCCTCTCCCTCCCTCTCACCCTCTCCCCTCTCTCCTTCTCTCCCTCTCCCTCCCTCTTAACCTCCTCCCTCCCTCCCTCCTCCCTCTCTCTCTTTCCCCTCCCTCCCTCCCTCCCTCCCTCCCTCCCTCCCCCCCTCCCTCCCCTCCCTCCCTCCCTCCCTCCCTCCCTCTTTCCCAGCAATTTACGAGAGCCATCACGAGCGACGTCGTCCTAACGCCCCAAACCATCCTTCTTTTCCGCGGGACTCGTAGCGCCGTCAGCACCAGCATCAGGGGCTCCGGCAGTACCATCAACACCAGCGTGGACACCAGCAGTACACCAGCGATTCCAGCAACGTATTAGTGACACACGATCATCAACACGCCATCAGCGCCAACAGACGATCACCATTAACGCCAGCATCAACACCACCACCACCACCACCAGAATGTCATCAACACCAGCATCACCACCAACACCAGCATCACCACCAGAACACCAGCATCACCACTAGAACACCATCACCAGCATCACCACCAGAACACCATCACCAGCATCACCACCAGAACATCACAAACACTAGCATCACCACCAACACCATTGCCACCAGAACATCATCAACACCAGCATTACCACCAGAATATCAACACCAGCATCACTACCAACACCACCAGAACATCGTCAACACCAGCATCACCACAAGAACATCAACACCAGCAGCACCACCAACACTATCGCTAGCAGAACACCATCAACACTAGCATCACCACCAACACGCCATCAAGACCATTACCAACACCATTACCACCAGCATCAGCGACACCAGAGCCAGCTTTTAACTTGTCTCTTGGAGGCAATTTGTCGTGGACTTTTTTTTTGTATTTAACTGGATTTATGGATTTGATTATTCTTTTTCTTTATGTATTTTGGTTTGTTGTTGTTGTTCTTAATTCATGTGGTTGATGTTTCACTATTATTATTGTTTTGTTGATTGATTAATTGATTTATTTGTGTGTTCTTTCATTTATTTGTTTATCATTATTTTTCTTTATTTTTCCCTTCTCTTAATTTATTGGTTTCTGCTTCCCAATCACTTCATTTGTCTTTTTTTCTGATTCGTTCTTTTTGATATTGTTTTAGTTTTTCGTAATATCTTGTCTGTGCACTTTTATTTGCATTGTTGTTAGCATTATCATGTTATTTGTAATTGGCTATTAATCCCCGATTTTTTATTCACTCTCTTGTCCTCCTGTTTATCTTCATTTTTTCTCTCTCTCTTCACTCTCTTGTCCTATTTATCTCCATTTTCTCTCTCTCCCTCGTCTATCTTTCGTCCCTCCTTCCCTATCTCCACCACTCTGCCCATCCATCCTCCGCCCATATGCCCCCCGTATCATCAGCCTCTCGTTCTTCATCCTTTCTATCTGTTTCCTTTATTATCCCCTTCTGTTTCCCCATCCATCATCTTCGCCGTGATTCCCTCTCTCCCTTGTCTGCCCTTTCGCGCTCGCCGCTCTTCATCGGTCTTTTCCGTCTGTCTTTCTCCCCTCCTTTGTGTATTTGCTTCTTCAGTTGGTCGTCTTTTTTTCTTTTTCTTTCTTCTTCTTTATTATTATTATATATATTATTTTACTTGTTGTTATTATTATTGTTGTTGGTATTGGTATGATTATAATTATTATTATTATCATCATAGTAATGATAGTAATGATAATGATGATAATAATTATTATTATTTCATTTTCATCTTCCACTTTCTCTTCTCTGCCCTTCCCCTTACTTGCTTTTTCAATTCAAACCTCTACCTTTTTCGTATGCGCTTCATTTTCTCCATTTACTCCTCCTCCTCCTCCTTCTTCTTCTTCTTCTTCTTCTTCTTCTTCTTCTTCTTCTTCTTCTTCTTCTTCTTCTTCTTCTTCTTCTTCTTCTTCTTCTTCTTCTTCTTCTCTTCTCCTCCTCCTCCTCCTCCTTCTCCTCCTCCTCTCCTCCTCCTCCTCCTCCTCCTCTCCTCCTCCTCCTTCTCCTTCTCCTCTATCTTTTCCTCTTCCTCTCCATCGCGAGTTCGTTGGCAAATGCGCGCCCTCGTGCGAAGCAGTGGCCGGGAGGCGTTGTCATGGCAACCGGTAAACAGCTTATTAATGGTTGTTATGAGTTATAGTTGGAAATCCGAGTCTTCTGATTTTCTCCTGTCGTGTTAATATTGCCCTGTTTTTTTTTTTTTTTTTTCTGTTCCCCATCTCCCTCTTCTTCTGTTCTCTCTTTCTTCTCCTCGCTTTCGTTCCGTCCCATTCCTTTTGATTGGCCTCTGCCGTTTGCATTGCAAAGGGGAGAGACGTCGGCCGCTCCGCCACTGCAACAATTCGCCGGGTCATCTGCGCCGTGACTATTCTTTCCTCTCCGTTCCGGTTATTGATAGTAATAATTCCGTTTATGGTTGATAGGGGAAGCCGGGGGAGAGGAAAGAAGAAGAGGAAGGGAGAAGGGAGGAGTAGGAAGAGAAATCGCCAGTCATTTGGGTAATAAGTTCGTTTTATCTTCATTTTTTTTTCTTTTTAGACAAGGCTTGGGGCAGGCCTGTGCGATGGAGCTAGAAGCATATTCTTCCTTTCTCGTCTATTTTCATGTGATTTCTCTTTTCATCGTATTACATTCCCCTCTTGTTTGATCATATGCTCCTTTTTATCATCGTATTCTCCCCGCTTCTCTTCATAACCTCATTTTCCGATTTTATTCTCTCCTCTTCTCATCGTGTTCTACTCTCCTCATCGTGTTTTTCTCTCCTCATTATGTTCTCCTCTTCTCATCTTGTTCTCTTCTTCTCATATTGTTCTCTTCTTATCATGATGTTTTCTTCTCATCATGATGTTCTCTTCTCATCATGTTCTCCTCCTCTCTTCCTATTCTCCTCTCATCATCTTCGCCTCTCATCGTGTTCTTCTCTTATGTTCTCCTCTTCTCATCGTGTTCTCCTCTTCTCATCATGTTCTCCGCCTCTCTTCATATTCTCTCTCTTCATCCTTCTTCTCATCATGTTCTCCTCTTCTCTTCATATTCCTTTGTACGCTCGTTCGTCAACATGAATCTCCCATTGCAATTGCTTTATTTTTTCCACTTCATTTTTTTCCCTTTCTCCCATTCCTTTGTTCGCGATGGTTATTGGTGCACTTCTCTTTTTTATATTTCCTCTCTTTCCCTTCCCCCTTTTCGCTATTTGATTTTCGCCATATTTATTCCGTCTCTTTGATAGCTCCTCTCAATTATCCAATTTATTTTTCGTTTTTTTTTCTTATTTTACTCTTTTTTTTAGTTTTTCAATCGTATAGTCGTTTTGTTTGTTTGTTAATTTTGTTAATATGTTTTTTAAGAGAGAAAGGGGGAGATAATTTTTTTATTTTTTTTATTTTTTTTTTCTTTCATTTTACTGTATTTATCAATCCCTACAGGTTACTCTCTACCCCTCGTATTTTTTTCCGTATTTGTGTTTTTCACTTACGCTTCCCCTCCTTTTTTCGCCGCTTTCGGAGTCGGTCGCCCTCCTATATTTCCCGACTTGGCAACCCCTTTCTTGGGCTGTCTAACTGTCCCGGACATTTTGCAGAGTTTCCTGGCGCTCTTGTCCTTCGCGCTTCGATAATTATATTTCGGTCGGCGGGGGAGAGGGGAAGGGGGGTTTGGAGGGGGTGGAGTGGGGGGAGGTAGGGGGGTAGTGGGGTGGGGTGGGGTGGGTAGGGGGCTAGTGGGGTGGGATGGGATGGGGGAAGGGAAAGGGGTTTGGAGGGAGTGGGGTGGGGAAGGTAGGGGGTTAGTGGGGGTGGGGAAGGTGGATGGAAGGGGCAAGTAAGGGGGTGGGATGGGGGGGGGGGTTAGGTAGGGGGATGGGGGGAGGTAGGGGAGGAGGGGATGGGCTAGGGAGTGGGGGAGTGGGGGATGGGCTAGGGGAAAGAGGGAGGGATTGTGGGGTGTCAATGAATATGTACTGATGTTGATTTTATTTTCTCTTTTTTCTCTTTATTTCCTTTTGCTATCATCATTTCATATAAATTTCTTTTTAGAAGTATATCACGACCGTCTATAAGCCTAAAAATATAGGTAATGATAAGAAGAAAAAAGAAGAAAAGAAAGAAAAGAAAGAAGTACAGGTCGGACGTAAAGAGGAAGCAAATAATGGCGGACAGCCTTCAGTAAGGGCGCCAGAAAATGTACCGTTACTCTTGCTCGCAACGGTACTCCATTAAGGGATCCATCTGTGAACATCCTGCCCGGAGTTTGGAGAGGAGGAGAGGGAGGGAGTGGGAGGGAGTGTGGGGGACTTTGGAGGATAGGAGTGGATGGGAGGGGAAGAAGGAGTGGGGGGAGTATGGTGGACTTTGGAGGGATAGGGTGGATGGAGGGGAAAGGGAGGGAGTATGGGGGACTTTGGAGGGATAGGAGTGGATGGGAGGGGAAGGGAAGGGAGTGGGAGGGAGGATGGGGACTATGGAGAGATAGGAGTGGGTGGGAGGGGAAAGGGAGGGAGTGGGAGGAGTATGGGGGACTTTGGAGGGATAGGAGTGGATGGGAGGGGAAAGGGAGGGAGAGGAGGAGTATGGGGGGACTTTGGAGGGATAGGAGTGGATGGGAGGGGAAAGGGAGGGAGTGGGAGGGAGTGTGGGGGACTTTGGAGGGATAGGAGTGGATGGAGGGGAAAGGGAGGAGTGGGAGGGTATGGGGGACTTTGGGGATAGGAGTGGATGGGAGGGAGTGGGAGAGAGGATGGGGGACTTTGGACGGAGGGGAGGATGGAATAGGGAGTGGAATAAGAGAAGAGAGGCAGGGTGGAGGGATAGAGAGGAGTAGGGTTCGGATTAGGAGAATGGGGGGGGGAGGGAGGGAGTGTGTGTGTTAAAAGCCGTTTAGTAGAGGCGGCGACGTAAGTGAGAAGGACACGGCCGGCGGTTCGTGCTAATGGCGGAGGTCGCATGTGCCTCGTTCCTCCTCATCTGGCGTCGTTAACTAGGAATTAGTGCGCGTCGGGAGAGTACAGAGAGGGACAGGGAGAGGCAGAGTGAGATTTAGAGTGCGAGTGAGCAGAGTGAGTTTGGTGAGCGAGTGGGCGAGTTGAATGAGTGGGTGGGAGGATGGGTGAGTGTGTGAATGAGTAAGAGAAGGAGAGCGAGTGATGAGGTGATTGGGTGTGAGAATGAGAGCTCGAAAGTAAAAGAGGGTGATGAGATACAAGGGTCAGAGAGAGAGAGACAGATAAAGGACAGAAACAGGGAAAGGTACGCAGCGAAAGTTTCCATGCAGCCCCCCTGACCTGAAAGACGACCTCTAAGCCTCGACACCTGGGACGGCCATTTTTACCAAGCAGACACCTGTTCGCTTAGAAACACCTGCACACATTACCCGGTGTTTCTCTGCGGGTTTATGGCAATTCAAGCAGCACTGTCACGCCGACTGGGCTCCCGTTTCCCTAAATGGCAATGGCATTTCCGGAGCCGGGCATCACTTAGTGGGGCTGACTATCGAGACTTGTCGTTTTCAGAGGGAAGGGGCTGTGGGTAAGTAGAGTGGTAGGTTGGTGGAAGGGGAAGCTGGTTTGCAGGGGAAACAGAGGGAGCGGAGAGAGAAGAGGGAGGGGAGGGGGGTAAGGGGAAACAGAGGAAGGAGAAGAGGGGAAGAAGGGAACCGATATAGAAGATGAAACGGAAGAGGGGGAAGGGGTGAGAAGCGGGAGAGCGGAGCGCGAAAACGTAAATAAGGAGAATGTCAATAGATCGCCATACCATCAAGGAGAGACCCAATATTACTGGCAGGGCAAGTGTCATCAGCGAAGAATCAAAATATTCGTTTTCTCGCCGGCCAGACTGCGGCCGCCCTTCCCCCTCCGGTTGAGAGGCAGGACGAGAGCGAGCAATGGCGCCCCGAATGCGGCGGTCAGCGATTCGCGCGGATGCCGGCGGGTGACATTTCTCCCGACGCGGACCGGCAACGCGCGAGTGTTTGTCAGAAAGGTTGTAGCCAGGTCGCCCGCCTACCTCGATTTCCCGGATGTTGTTTTTTTGTGTTTTTTTTTTTTTTATTTATTTGTATTTGTTTGTTATTGTATACTCCTATGATTAATTTTGCGTTTTCGATTTTTGTCTATTTCTGTATTACTGTTTTTTTTTTTTCTTTTCTTTCTTCTTGGGGAGTCTCTCTGTTGTTAATCTTTTCTGTTTGATTCTTTTCTTTCTTTTCTTTTCTTTCTGTTTCTTTCTTTCCCATTCTCTGCTCTTTCCTAGTTGTTCTTCTTATCGCTATCTACTAATCTGTTGGTTCTCCTTCCCTCTTCATTCGTTTAACCCTCCTTACTTCAAAATTTTTAAACAAATTATCCTACCTGCAATTCCTCCTCCCCCATCCTTCACTATCCTCCTCCTCCTCCCTTCCTCTTTTCTCTCCCTTTCATTTCCCCCGTCTCCATCCCCCATCTCTCTTCCTCTCTCCTCGTCTCCCTCTTCCCCCCTCCCGCCCTGTCTCCCTCTCCTCTTCCTCTTCCTCGTCTTCCCCTCTCCTCCCTCCCCTTCTCCCTCGACGATGCATCGGCGCCGGTTGCCTAGCCGCGAAAAAGCAAAGCTGGAGAACGGGCGCCGGACCTTCAGCGAGTCGCCTCTCCCGTCTTAAGATGCTCCGCTGAATAACAGTCGAGATGACAGACTGGCAGGGAATGGTGTTGCGTCTGTCTGTCTGCTACTACCTGTACGTTTTTTTGCCCTGTGCTTTCCGTTATCTCTGATGGACTTGTTATTTAGTTGTTATTTATGGTGTTTTAAGTAGAAAAATTGAATTGACTTATTCTAGGTTGTGGTTATTATGTTATTGTGTATTATTTAATAGAAATTTAATATTGTTATGATGGTTTTCATAAGGAGAAAAAATGAATAGACTTATGTTATTAGTTTATTAGGCTGGTTATAAGAGAAAATTTGAATGACTTGTAAAGTTACTAATTGTATTTATGGTTGTTATAAAGTGACACGATGAGTATAAGAAAGTAAATTAGTATATAATAATCGATTTTTAAAATAACCCGTAGGAAAGGTAGTTAGGTTTATATTCGAAATACTGCAGTTGTTTTTGCAATAACTATTATATTTGGGGATTATCTTGTACCGTAGATTGGTATTTTTCGGTGTAATATTCAAATTTGCTGTTAGTTATGGTCTGTATAAATGGTTATATAAAAAATACTGATTACCAGATATACTCCTATCGCATCTCTTTATTTGAATAATTTTATAATGTGATAACCAGCACCGTAGAGAACAAAATCATGAAATAATAATTCTTATACAGACGGTAGAGCCTGCCCAATGATCATTCTCAGTAAGTATTAAAAATTCATAATAAGATAAGTAATGGCAATTGGGGTATAATAACCCTAGTTGGTTGAGAGAGGAAGAGAGAGAGACCAGGAAAAGAGAGGTTAAATTATTCATATCATAATATTAATTGCTATATTATTAATATAATTTTAAACTTATTATTGGTATTATTGAGAATACAACTAATAAAAACAAATAAAACATAGTCTCGTCTGTGGAATTAGAAAGAGCAATTAAGATCAAAAATACAATAAATAATAATTATTGTTGTCTTGTCTCATCTGCGTCTTCTCATGTTTTGCCTGTTTGTCTTTATCTGTCTATTTGCGCAAGCCGTAGCACAGCGATTCTGCTCTCTTGTTGTCTGTTTTTCTCTGTGTATTTGTCTTCTTTTAGGTCTGTATGTCTCGTTCTGTTTTGTCTCCTTGTCTAGTTTTTGGTTCTATCAACATGCTTTCTATGTTAATTCTGTCTTCTCGGTCCTGTCGTGTGCTGGTCTGTCTTTCTCTTGTTTCTGATTTTTTGGTCGCTTTTCTGTGTCTATGTTGTCTGTCTTCTCTGTTGTCTATCTGTCTTGTCGATATCGCTAGATGGGCGTGTGTATGTTCGTTTAGCCATATCAGTATGAGTGTGTTCTTAATTATTCGTGCACATACAGCCATTCATACCAGTGTGAGTTAGTAGAAATGTGTGTATTCATTAATATTTTGTGTTGATATACAGTATTCCTTTGCCTGTATTAAAAACTTCCACATATACATGCATATATACATGTATACATGCGTACTTAAACACACACGCACATACAGGATGGGACAATAATACAGTAATGTCAGTCTTTTGGAATTACTTTGTTTATTTGTTTGTAAAGATAATCAGTGTCTGGTACCGTTTAGAGAGGTGAGGATCTCTCTCTCTCTCTCTCTCTCTCTCTCTCTCTCTCTCTCTCTCTCTCTCTCTCTCTCTCTCTCTCTCTCTCTCTCTCTCTCTCTCTCTCTCTCTCTCTCTGTCTCGTCTGTCTGTCTGTCTGTCTGTCTGTCTGTCAGTCTCTCTCTCTCTCTCCTCTCTCTCTCTCTCTCTCTCTCTCTCTCTCTCTCTCTCTCCTCTCTCTTCTTCTCTCTCTTCTCTCTCTCTCTCTCTCTCCATTTTCCCTCCCTCCCCTTCTCTCTCCGCTCCCCTCCCTCCCTCCACCCCTACCCCCCCCCCCCCCATGCCTCGTGTTATCCGCTGTCCATTCTCGCGGAATTATCCCGGCCAATAAGGGACGGCGTGTCCATTCACGGCGTCCGTGTTTGCGTGAGAGGATGATGATGCATGGGGCGCCCCCCCCCCGGAAGGATACGGGATCGGAGTCCTTAGGTGAAGCTCCCCCGCCCTCGCCCTATTAGCTGTGATTTATTGCCCCGAGACGAGCGTGTATCTTTGGGGTAAGAGGGAGGGGGAGGATGGGGGAGGGGGAGTGGGGTGCGCGAGAGAGAGAGGGGGTGTGTTGTTGGTGTGGGTGGTGGGAGGGAGAAGAGGAGAAGGGAAGGGATGTGTGGTGTAGATGGGTGTAGGTGGGGGTGGTAGGAGGGGAGAAAGGGGAGGGGTGTGGGGTGAAGGTGGTGGGAGGGAGGAAGGAGAGGGAGAAAGGGGGATGTGGGGTGAAGGTGTGTGGAGGGGAGGGAAAGGGGGTTTAGATGTAGGTGTTTGCTAGGGGGGATGTTTATGTGAGGGGTGATTTTTATGTAGGTGAGTGGGTTTGTACTATGAGAGAGAGAGAGTGAGTGAGTGAGTGAGTTGTGTGTGTGTGTGTGTGTGTGTCTCTGTGTATGCCCATTTTCTCTTCCTCCGTTCATTCCCCTCTTTACCCTCTTCCTCTCGTATCTTTACCTCCCCTCCGCCCTCCACTTCTCTTACCCATGCGTGATGCTCCAATAAAACCACAGGAATAGGAATGGTATAGGGGAGGGATAGGGAAAGGATAGGGGAGTAATAGGAGTGGTATAGGGGAGGGATAAGGAAAGAATAGGGGATTAGGAATGGTATAGGGGAGGAATGAGAATGGTGTAGGGGAGGGATAGGGAAAGAATAGGGGAATAAGAATAGTATAAGGGAGGGATAGGGAAAGGAGAGGGGAGGGATAAGAATGGAGGGAGGGATAGGGAAAGGATAGAGGAGAAATAGGAGGGTAAAAGGGAGGAATAGAGGAGGGATAGACCGGCCTACCAGACTCCTTCCTCACGTGTTTCCTCTCTAATGCTTTTCCTCGTTTCGCCCGCTATGCTTTTCCCCTTTGCCCCTTTTCCTTTTCCCTCCCCTTTTTGCCCTTTTCCCCTTTGTCCTTTTGCCCCTTTTCCCTTTGCCCCTTTCCCTTGCCCCCTTTTCTCCTTTCCCCTTTGCCCCTTTACCCCTTTTCCCTCCGCTGCTCCGGCTGCCTCGCGGACGTGACGTAATGGACGCGAAGGCCCTCTCCTGTTTCAAGGCGAAGATGGACTGGGAAGGAGAGGGGGAGGGGAGGGGGAGGAAGAGATAGTGAGTGAGTGAGGGGATGAGGGACTGACTGAGTGTGTGTGTGTGTGTGTGTGTGTGTGTGTGTGTGTGTGTGTGTGTGTGTGTGTGTGTGTGTGTGTGTGTGTGGTGTGTGTGTGTGTGCGCGTGCGTGTGTGTGTGTGTGTGTGGGTGTGTGTGTTTGTGTGGATGTTTGTGCGTATGCGTGTGCGTTCGTGTGTGTGTGCGTGTGCATGAGAGAGAGATATTGATAGATTGATAGATTGAGGGATTGAGAGAGATGTATGAATAGTTTTAATGAGTGCGTGCGTGCGTGCGTGCGTTTCTTCCTCGGGCTCCCATAGAGTCAGCGTCAGTATTGCATCCTCTCTGAACAATGGCCGCGGCACCGAGAGCCAGCTGGGAGAGGTAATATTTGTTTTGCCCCCAAGAACAACACACAAATTGATGGACGCCGCCGTTCCGTGCCATCAGGGGTCGTCCGTTCCGTTCTCCCCCGTTTTCCTCCCTCCTCCCCTCCTCCCTCCCTCCCTCCCTCCCTCCCTCCTCCCTCCCTCCTCTTCTCTTTCCTTTCCTGACCCCTTTCATCCTTTCCCTCCCCTGGCTTCTCTCTCTCTTCTCTCTCTCTCTCTCTCTCTCTCTCTCTCTCTCTCTCTCTCTCTCTCTCTCTCTCTCTCTCTGTTCACCATCCCTCTCCCTCCCCTCTCCCTCACCCCCCTTCCCTTCCTCCTTGTTCCATCCTTCCCCCTTCCCACATCCTCCCCTCCCCTCTGAGCCCTCCCCCTCCCCCTTGACATGTGTGTTCCTCCCTTCTCTATCTCTCTCTATGACATGTTGTAAGTGCAAACATATTAGTGTCCATCATGTCCTACCCCCGTCCCCCCCACTACCTCCTCCCCTCCCCTTGTCACCTCCCTTCCTGCATTAAGGGTGAAGCATGCCTGCCTCATTCCTTGTCCTCTCTCTTTCTCTCTCTCCTCTTTCCGTTCTTCCCTCCTTACCCCACATTCCCGTCTCTCCCCTCTTACTGCTCCCTACCCTCTCTCTCATTCCTCCCTCCCCTCCTCCCTCCGTCCATCCTCTTTGTCCCCGTCTTTTCCCTCCTCCCCCATTCTTCTGCCCCCCCCCCCTCTCTCCCCCAAGACTTTCCACACACTCCTTGTTATGGGATACTCTTATCTTCCTTCAGAGAAAAGATGCAGGACATTCTTTTCTTTTTTGTTTTTCTTTCTCTCTCTTTTTAAGACCGAGTATAGGATATTACCAGATGATTATTTTTCTTCGCCGTATGTATAATCCCGGCTGAAGGAAGCTGAGGGAAGTCTCGCCGAAGTCTTGAAGGAAAGGAGCGGGGTTTACGCGGCACTTTTTGCCGTGGCGGCGGACGCGGGGATTGGCCGGGGACTTCGGCGAGCAGAGATAAGCCAATTAAAATGCAGCAATTAGGCTGTGTATATATATGTGCGCTGGCATATATGTATACGCTGTACAGGCACGCACGAACGCACGCAAAGGCACACGGACGCACGCATAGACATACGCACGCACACACACACACACACACACACACACACACTACACACACACACACACACACACACACACACACACACACACACACACACACACACACAACACGCACACGCACACGCACACGCACACGCACACACACGCACACGCACACGCACCGCACACACACACACACACACACACACGCACGCAACACACACACGCACACGTATACGCATGCATACAGTGTGTATGAGGTTAGCGAGATGAGTCAAAAATCATTTGTCTTGCGAAGATCGAAAATCGTCTCCTGTAATTTCTCAGTGAATCTTGAGTCGTATTCTTTGCCCGTAGTTTTGCTATTTTGAGCGCAGATTTTTTTATGTATTTTTTATAAAAGTGACTTTATCAAAATGCTACACGAAAGAGTACTCTTTATTCAACCTTTTTTTCCGGATTTTCCCCTTTTTTTGAAGTTTAGATTTTCCTCCTAGGCTCCTCGCCCCCGTGGGCTCGGAGAGATGATGCTCGTGGAATGCAAATATTATGGAATAAACTGGAAAAGAAAAGGCTTTTCATCATGAAAAGCTCGCTGGCCCGTTTCTTTGGCTGATATATTCCATAAAATTGTTATAAGTTGTAAGGAACTCTTTTGAGATGTGTATACATGATTATTAGGTGGGAGTTAGTGATTAGATGTGTGTGTGTGTGTGTGTGCGCAGATTCAATTTATTTGGGTCCAGAGTATGATCTAGAAACTTGGGGAAAGTAGAATATGATTGTGGAAGGTCGATACTAAGAGCTATTTTAATTTTTCTTTTGTTATTATTATTTTTGTTATGCTTATTGTTGTTTTTCGTTACTGTGGTTACTGTTGCTATTATTGTCGTAGTTTTTGTTTTTTATTTTTGTCATTATGTATTTGATTGTCTTTTGAGTTGTATATGTTCGTTTTTTTATTTGTTTACCTTTTCGAGGGGATATTCTTAACGGAAATGTTCCTCGAAGTGAGCCCGCGTCTTTAAGCTACTTTCTTGGGGCCTCCTTACGTCAGAGTGATATTCGCGCGCTGGCAGCTGGCTTTTAAGGACTCTTCCTCTCCCCTCTTTCATCTCCCCCCTCCTCCTTCCTCCTTCCTCTTTTTCTCTTCCTCTTTCCCCGTTCATCATCTCTTCCTCCTTCCCCCTTCCATGTTCTTCCTCTCTTCCTCTTTCCCTCTCCCCCTCTCTCTTCTCTCCTTCTCTTCGTCTTATCCCTCCCCCTCCCTCCCCTCCCCTCTCCCGTAGGATTAGCGAATCGTGGTCCGGCCGGTGGCGAGAGGTAACGAGGGATGGTGTTTGTCTCATTAAGGATTAATGAGAGCCGGGAGAT
>NW_020870578.1:100000-110000 GCF_003789085.1 Penaeus vannamei
TCTATCTCTCTCTCTCTCTCTTCTCTCCTCTCTCTCTCTCTCTCTCTCTCTCTCTCTCTCTCTCTCTCTTCTCTCTCTCTCTCTCTTTCTCCTCCCTCCCTCCCCTCTTCTCTATTCTTCTTGTATTCTTTTGTCTTTCTGTTTTCTCTGTTGGAGTCACTTTTTTTTCTTTTTCTATTTCTTTTTGCCACGTATGATTTGTTTAGCTTCCCTTCCTGAAGTCGTCTTTTATCGTTTGTTTCTTTCTTTTTGGAAGTCACTTTATCGTTTCTATCTTTTTTCTCCTTTTTCTTTTTAAAAACTTTTTTTCTTCTTTCCGTTTTGTGCTCTTTTTGTTCACTTTTATTTATTTATTGTTCTACTCACAATTCTCAATTCGTATATTTTACCTGTTCTTTATTTCATATTTCTTTCCTTTATGTATCCTTTTGGTTTCATATTTCTCATTTTTTTCTTCCAGCCTTCATCCAGTTTTCGTTTCTGTTATATTTTCTCTCTTGAAGTCGCCATTTTTCTTAATATACTTTCTCCTTTAAGTCTCCGCTGATCTTTTTATCTTCTTCCCTCCTTCTACTTGTCTTTTCTTCGAGTCACGACAAGAGCGGTGTTGCATCGGAGCAGCAGATCACGTTGAGTTATTTTGCTGACTCGACTCGCAAGACCAAAGGCAAGGGGAGAGAAACGGCCGGGAATCGAGACGCAGGAAGAGGGAAGAACGAGTTATTTCTCTCCCTCCCCCCTTCTCCCCTTCTCCCCTTCTCATTCGCCTCTTCCTCTCTTCCCCTTTCACTTTTTCTTTCTGTTTTTCCTCCCCTTCCCTCTCCTCCCCTTTCACTTTTTTTTCTGTTTTCCTCTTCTTCTTCTTTTTTTTTTTTTACTTTACTTTCTTTGTTTTTTTCCTTCTCCCTATTCTCTTGTTTCTTCCTCCTCCCCTATTTTCTTTTCTCGTCTCCTATCGTAGGGGAGTGTCTTCCCCCTCCAACAGCCCCCTTCCTTACATAGGTAAGCCCCTCTTCCCCTCAGGTTAGCATCCTCTTCCCCACCAAATAAGGTAGTACCCCCCTCCGCAGGCCCTTTCCTTTGTTCGCAGGAAGATTATTGTTTCCTCCTCTTCTCTTTCTTTTCTCTACGTTCGTGTCTTTTTCACTGTCTGCGTGTTTTATGTCTTTTTTCCCTTTTTCTACTCACTCTTTCCTTTCTTGATCTTCTCTCTCTCCTTTTTGTTATTACTTCTCTTTCTTCTTTCGTCTTTCCTCTCGCCTTTCTTGCTTTATTATTCTCTTCTATATTTTTTTTCTTCTTCCCTCTTTTATTCCTCTTATCAACACCCTTTTGTAATTTTCGCTATATATTCATCTTTTTTCACCTCTATTCTTTGCTATTATTTTTATTATGTTTGATAAGAATTTAATGTTATTTTAGCTTATCCTTATTATAGGTTTTGTATGAAGTTACTATGATATTTGATATTTATTAAAGGGCCACGAAGAATAATATTCGACATACTTTTCATCCTCGAAAACCATCTTGACTTTGTTAATTAAAAAATAATGGACATATTTATCGGAGTAAGAATTCAGCAGATTAGCCTTCCGTTGCATTGCTTATGGCTTGGAATTTGTTGTTATTTTGCTCTGTTTAAAGAATTGTCGTGACACGGTCTGCGATGCCCCCTTCGCGGTATGTGCGAGGGCGGATGACGTAGCTAGATTCATTCTTTCTCTACCCTTCTCTTCTCTTATCTTCTCTCCTCTTATTCATTCTTTCTCTCCTCTTATTCATTCTTTCTCTCTTTTCTTTTCTTTCTATTTTCTTCTGTTATTCATTCTTTCTCTCTTTTCTTTCTCTTCTCTTCCTTTTCCATTCCCGTCCCTCCTTTTCCTTCCCAAACCCTTTCAATTCTTCCTCACCCTCTCCCTTTCCAACCTCGTTTCTCCTCTCTCTCTCTCTCCCCTCCCTCCCTCCCCCTATCCCACCCCTCCCGTCTCCTTATCCCATCCCAGACGACAGAAAAAAAGCGCGTGTTCCCGTCCCTTTGACCCCATCGAGGCCCAGAGCGCAGTTAATGAGTGCAGCGACACAGCATCCTTGTGTGCACGCGTGGCAGGCCCCCCTCAGGCCCTGTCCGGGAGATGAGGTCTCTCGCGTGTTGATGCTGGCTGGGTCGCGTGCTGGCCCCGCTTGCTCTTGTTCTTGCTGTCCTTTGTTGTGTTGTGTGTTCTTTTGTTGTTGTTCTTTTGTTTTTTTTTTTTTTTTCTTTGTTCGTGTTGAGGGTTTGTTTTGTTTTTGTTTTTTTAATTTTCTTCTCTTTGTTGGTGGTCCTGTTTTTTTCTTCTTCTTCTTGTTCCTCTCCGTGTTCGGTTTTTGCTTTGGAGTTTTAACACGCTTTTATCTATTTTTTTTTCATTTCTCCATTCTCCTAACCTTTATTTGCTTTTCTTTACCTTTTTTGACTGCATTTGTGCTTCCTTTTCACACATCTTTTAAGATATATCTTCTACCTCCAACTTTTTCTGTTTTTTTTTTTTTTCTCCATCCATCTTTCCGCCCTTCCTCTTCCCTCTCCTCTTCCCTCCCACACTCCGTCCTTAAGCAGCTTCGGAGGAGAGGCAAAAGTCATCCGACGAAGAAGAAGAAGCCAACGGGAGGGAGGGAGGGAGGGAGGGATCGATAACAGAGCAGCCAAGCATGTGTGTTGTTGATGGTTAGCCGGTTGGACCACGCGCCCCCTCTCGAGATGCTTCTGGGGGGGGGGGGTAGAGAAGGGAGGTGGGGGTGGGGTGGAAGGGGGGAAGATAGAAGGGAGGGGGGTGGGGAGTGGAGGGAGGTGGGGAGAGAGAAGGGAAGGTGGGGTGGGGGGGGGAAGAGAAAGGAGGTGGCGGGGAGGAGGGGAGAGAGACGAGAGGTGGGAGGGGGAAGGGAAGAGAAGGGGAGATGGGATGGAGGAAAGGGGGAAGAGAGAAGAGAGAAGGGGGAGAAGGGAGAGGAAAGGAAGAGAGAAGGAAAGAGAGAAGAGGGAAGAGGGGGAAGTGAGTAAGGGAAGAAAGAAAGGGAGGAAGAGGAAGCATGGGCAAGGGCACGGAGATAATAGCGGGGGAAAGAGAGTAAGGGAGAAGGGAGAGAGGAGGAAGAAGAGATAGAAAGGAGGGGAAGGGGAAAGGCCAAGGAAAGAAAAGAAACATTAGGGAAAAATAAAGTAGGATAAGGGAGGTCGCAGGGGGTGAGGGAAAGGGGAAAGAGGGGAGAGGGTTAAGGGGGATAAATAGAATGGATGTGGGGGGGAGGGGGAAGGCAGGGGAGGGTGGAGGGGGGTGGAGAGGGAGAACGGGATGAAAAAGGATGGTCTTGAAGAATGGAGAAGGAGGAGGAAGCTCAATCCCATCTGCCCTTGAGGAAGGTTAGGTCTTCCCGATTCGCTGGCCGGGCTTTCGTAATTTCGATTTTTCATTTTTTTATTTTTTTCTTTATAAGACCTCTTTTTTTGGCATTTGCGATTCGCTGGGTTGGGCTTTTGTAACTTTTTTTTTTTTTTTTTTTTTTTTGGGGGGGGGTGTTATTTTTTGATAAGACACTTCTTTTTCTTTTTAGTTCTCTTGTTGTTGCAGAGTTACAAAGCCCCCTTTTTTCATTTTTTTTTAAGATGTCCTACACATACAAACACATAGCTACTGCTCTAAAAACCTTCCTGGATACTTTAGGTGTAAAAAGTCTTTTTCATTTTCATTGCTGGGAAAAGCTTCTAAATACTGAAAAAAATGCTGTAAAACCATATTCTTATTATTTTATTATTTATGAAAATGTGTTTTTTTCACTTGTATTTATGTTCTTGTCCTTTGTTATTACACATATCATGAATATTAAACAGTTTTTTTTTTCTTTACAGGTATGTGAAATACGACGCATCAAAATCGCAGGTTAACTGAGGTAGGTAGGGAGAAGATACGAAAGAAATGGATACTCCTTCTCTCTGTCTGCTCTCTCTCCTTCTTCTCTCTCTCTCTCTCTCTCTCTCTCTCTCTCTCTCTCTCTCTCTCTCTCTCTCTCTCTCTCTCTCTCTCTCTCTCTCTCTCTCTCTCTCTCTCTCCCCCCTCCCTCTCTCCTCTCTCTCTCCCTCTCTCCCTCTCTCCCTCTCTCCCTCTCTCTCACTCTCTCACTCTCTCTTTCCTTTTCCCTTCCCCCCCCCCTCTCTCTCTCTCTCTCTCTCTCTCTCTCTCTCTCTCTCTCTATATATATATATTATATATATATATATATTATATATATATTATATATATATATAAGAGAGAGAGAGATTAGAGATATAGAGATAGAGATAGAGATAGACTGAAAGGGAGAGAACAGAGACAGAGAGAAAAATGCACATAAAGAAATGAACAAAAATAAGACGGAAAAAACTATCATGAAATGAGAAATCACGATTAAATCTCTCGTTAAGCGCATTTGGTTATCGATTCTGAGGATTTTGATTCCCGAAATAGGTGAGTGGGAATAATCAGACCAAGAGGCAGCGGAGAGGAGAAGAGGAGGAGGAAAGATTGGATCGGAAATTATTTGCCTAAAAGAAAATAGAAAAAAAAGGAGAGAGTAGTGTGGTGTGTATGGGAGAGAGAGAAGTGTGTATGAGAGAGAGAGAGAGTGGTGTAAAAGAGAAGAGAGTGTGTGTGTGTATGAGAGAGAGAGAAGAGGAATGTGTGTATGAGGAGAGAGAGGAGAGAATGGGAGAGAGGAGAGAGAGAAGAGAGAGAGAGAGATGTGAGAGAGAGAGAGAGAGAGAGAGGAGGGAGTGTGTGTGTGTGGGGTGTGATGTGTGTGTGGTTGTGTGAGAGAGAGAGAGAGTGTGAGAGTGAGTGAGTGTGTTGAGTGTGAAGAAAGAGTGTGTGAGAGAGAGAGTGTGTGTGTAAAAAGAGAGAGAGAGAGAAATGTACTAAGCAGTCCCAAGCAGAAGTTATGAACTTGCCTGGTATTGGCAATCGCGTTCTGCTTGCCCGTTGAACTAGTAGCAGCTAGTGGGAATAGTCCAGGATTGCGACGACTAGCGAGGGCGTTTGAAGAAAGGAATATTTCAAAATAAATTGGCGAAAAACAAAGAACAAGAAGAAAATAAGATATTATAACAGGAGCTGTGTTCGAAGCTTAGTGCTTAGCATCCCTGCGGTCGGGGACATATAGAGTAAGCAGAGAAACAGGAAAAGGAGGATGAAGAACAGGATAAACGGAAGACTTAATACAGAGGAGTAGGCGATGCCGACGAGGGCTACAGAAGGGCGCGACGAAGGGCGGCGCGAGGCTGAAGGAGGCGGGGATTGAATACACGGACGTCCTTCTCGCCAGGCGCTGGGAGGGGAGGGGGGAGGGGGTACGACGGCAGCCCGTTGGAAGGCGTGTCTTGCTCGGCTGGATTTGTTGTTGTGTTTGTTTTGTTTTGTTTTTGTTGTTGGATTTTGTTGTTATTGTTTTGTTTTTGTTGTTGGATTTGGTTTTGTTATTGTTTTTTTTGTGGATTTGTTGTTATTGTTTTTGTTTTGTTGGATTTGTTTTGTTTTTTATTTGTTGTTTTTGTTGATTTGTTGTTATTGTTTTGTTTTGTTGATTTGTTATTTTGTTTTGTTGTTGTTGGTTTGTTATTGTTTTGTTTTTGTTGTTGTTGCTAAGAGGGGGGGGGAGAGTTTTTCTTCATTTACACACGAGTTCTTCTTTGTGACGGTCGCTATCCATATATGATGGCATGAATGAATAAAGATAAGATGAATCTGCATAAAGGGATGATGGATAAGTAAATAATAAATGAATATACAATAGATAAGTTAATAGATAAATGGATTTTAAATGAATAGAGAAATAAATGATAAATTAATAGATAGATAGGTTATGAATGAATAAATGAATTTAAAGAGTAGATGAGTAAGGTTTAGATAAATTTATAGATGAATAGATAAATTTATAGAGTGGAGGAGTGGAGATAAGTTATAGGGATGAATAGATAGTTTAGTAGATGGGAATTATCGATAAATCGATAATAAGTAGAATTATAAATAAATAGAGGGGTAGATATTATAATAAATGAATGAATTGATAGATGAATAGACAAAAAATGCAATAAAATGAATGGATAAGTAGATGATGATTGAATGATGAATCTGTGGAGATAAATAACACATCAATAGCGGAAATACCAAGTTTCTTAAAATGTCAAAAAAAAAATCATTTGTTCCCGGAATTGGTCATCGCCGCTGTGTATGTAACATTTGGCAAGACACTCGCTCAGCTGATCGCCGCTCGTTCTCGGAGCTCAGAATTGCCGTCATCTCCGCCGCAGCGCTAATGTTTGCACGGGGATATGCTGCTCCAGAACGCTCGCGAGGAATTCGAGTTTAATGGTGACAAAGGGAGGGGGAGGAGGGAGAGAGGGGGAAAGCGGGAGGAGGGGGGGAAGGGGAGGAGTAGGAGGGGGAAGGGGAGGGAGCAGGAAGGGAAGGGCGTGGAGGAGGGAAGGGGTGGAAGGAAGAAGGGGTGAGGGAGAGGGGGGGAAGAGGTGTGGGAGGAGGGGAAAGGAGGAGAGGGGGGAAGGGGGAAGGGTGGAGGGAGGCGGGAAGGGGAAAGGTTGGGGAAGGAGAGGAGGGAGGGAGGGGGGAAGGGGTGGAGGGGGAGAGAGGGAGGAGGGAGGGGAGAAGGGGAGGAGGAGAGGGAAGGGGAAAGGGGTGGAAGTGAGAAGGCAGGAGGAAAGGGGAACGGAGGAGGGAAGGGAAGATTGGCGGGAAAGGGAGAAGAGGGTGAAAAGGGGCCCGGGAGGGAGGGGAGAGGAAGAGGCAAAGGAGAAAAGGGGTCAAGAGAGGTATAAACAAATTTAGACGAAAATGTGGAAAAGGGGTGATAATTTTTTGCCTCAGTGCGAGACGCCGTGTGTGGTTCTGTGCGCAATACAATGCGTGATTTACGGCGGTTTAATGGTGCGCACTCGTCGGCAATGGCACCCGGCCGCGTAACGAGGCGCGAAAGTTCCGGCACAATCATCCCGCCTCGGACGTCGCCTCGGGGGTATCGGGCGCGGGGGGGGGGGGGGGACGACGCCTCTTCCTCCTCCTTGGCGAACCTGCGGCGCAAGAGGAGGAGGGAGGGGGGGAGGGGGGGAGGGTCTTGTAGGTAAAATGGAGGGTTATCTGGCGAGAGAGAGGAGACTGGGAGGTGGGGGGCGGTGGGAGAAGGGTAGGTAGAAGGTGGGAGGTATTGAGGAGATTTGGGACAGGGAGAGCGTGGGAGGGGGAGAAGAGAAAAAGCGAGGGAGGAAAGAAAGAAGGCAGAGGTATGCAGGCAGGTAGGAATGCAAAGGTAGACATTCAGGCAGGCAAGCATGCAGGTAGACAGGCAGGCAGAGGCAAGTAGATAGACAAAAGTAAATAGACAAAGGCAAACAAGGAGAATAAATGTTAGTAGTATGATTGCAGTAAATGGGAAGTTGGTCTTAAGACAACTTAGATGTAGGTAAGCAAGCAAAGATAGGGAGGCTGGTTGTTAGGCAAGAGATGCAGGCAAGCAAGCAAAGGTAGGGAGGCTGGTCGCTAGGCAAGAGATGCAGGTAAGCAAGCAAAGGTAGGGAGGCACGTAATCAAATGTAGGGAGGCTGGTTTTAAGGTATGTAGGCCAGCAAGCAAAGGTAGGGAAGCTGGCAGTAAGATATGCAGGCAAGCAAGCAAAGGTAGGGAAGCTGGTCGTTAGGCAAGCAGATGCAGGAAGCAAAAGATAGGGAGGCTGGTCGCAAGGCAAGAGATGCAGGCAGGCAGACCCACGAGCTAGAGTAAGAGAGCGCGAATGAGAAACCGTGAATATTGAAACCTTTTTATCTGTTGCTCTCTTTCGTGTGGTTTTTCAAGGGCGGCGACGGAGACGGAGACGGATGGGCGCCGTTACGCAGTGGAACATTCCCTTCGCTCGGATCCGCGTTCGATGTGTACTCTGGGCTGTGTTTGTTTTGTTGCGTCTGGCTGTGGTGGCTAGCTGATGTACTCTGGGCTGTGGTTTGGGTTTGTCTGTGTCTGGCTGTGTGGCTAGCTGGATGTACTCTGGGCTGTGTTTGGTTTGTCTGTGGCTAGCTGGTTGGCTGGGTGTCTGGCTGTGTGGCTAGCTGGATGTACTCTGGGCTGTGTTTGGTTTGTCTGTGTCTGGCTGTGTGGCTAGCTGGTTGGCTGGGTGACTGGCTGGCTGCACGCACGTGTCGTTGCGTATATTTTTTCTGTGTCTTTCTGGCTGGTATGCTGGCTGTGCGTATATGTCATTGCGTATCTATCTAACTGGGAAAAGGAGAGAAGGAAAAAGAGGGAGAAGAGGAAAAGGAGAAAGAAGGAGAAGGGGAAAAGAAGAAAGAGAGGAAAAGGGAGTAGAAGGAGAAAAAAGTAAAGTGGAGAAAGAGAATGAAAGGAATAAAAGAAGAAGGAGAAAGTTAGAACGGGGAACAAGGAGAATGAGGGAGAAGTAGGTGAGAACGAGGAACAAGAGAACGAGGGAGAAGGGAAGAAGACGAAAGAGAGAAAAAAGACAAGAAGGGAACAAGCGCGAGATAAAAAAGAAAGGAAAAGATGCGTCTAGTATTGACACAGGAAATGCGGGAGACACTACGACTAAGCGAACAAATATTGACTTTAATTTGGCAGACGTTCAGCGCGCAAAATGCTCCCGCCCGCCGAAGTACCCGGATTAGCCGATCCCGGGAAACCGAAGGGCGCCGTCTGATTCGGGGATTGTGGGGAAGGAAACTTGGGGAAGCGACGGGAAAACTGCGAGCCAAAGGAAAGGCTTCGCTGAATGATACGGGAGCGATGCATGCACTACGACTAATAGGAATAGCGAAGGGTATTTAGTTTGCAAGGTACGGCATAGCATGCCAAGGTATGGAGTGTAGTTGCGGAAGTAACGGCATGGCGTTGCAAAGGATGGCATCGCATTTCCAAGGTGCTGCATAACGTTGCAGAGAGCGGCATCGCAACGGCAACAAACTCCCCCCCCCCCCGCAGAAAACGGCATCGCATTGTATACCCGGGCCGTCTCGCGTTCCTTCCGCCTCGGGTCTATGGCTTCCGCGCGCTCGCTTCTCGTAACGGGCGAAGGGAGGTCCAAAAGGGGAGAGGTTAACGAAAGGGAAGAAGAGCAGGCGAGGAGGAGGGAAAGGGAAGTAGAGAGAAGGAAAGGTAAGAGAGGATAAGCAAACAAGGGATAAAAGATAAAAAAAAAAAAAAACGCTGGCGAGAAGGAGGGAAAGGAAGTAGAGCAGGCGAGAAGGAAGGAAAGGAAGTAGAGAGAAGGAAAGATAAGAGAGGATAAGAAAACAAGGGATAAAAGATAAAAAAAAAAAAGGCGAGAAGGAGGGAAGGGAAGTAGAGAGAAGGAAAGACAAGAGAGGATAAGCAAACAAGGGATAAAAGATTAAAAAAACAAAAAAACAAGGAAGGAACTGAGGGGGCGGGAGCATAACGGAGCGTCCCGTATTTAATCTTCGCGACTAAAAGAAAGGAAGAAAGAAAGAAAGAAAATATTACTCAGCTTCAGCTCAGGCTTTTCGTGTGTCTGTCCTGGTTTTTTTTTTTTTTTTTTTTTTTTTTTTTTGGGGGGGGGGGGAGGGGGAGGGTGAGGAGAAAAGGCGCAAGATTGATGATGTTTGTGACTGCGGTTCGTGAAGGGGCGGGGGGGGGGGGGATCTGTGGGTAATTTTATTGTATATTTAGTTTTTATCTGTGTGGGGGGGCGGGGGGGGGGGGCGACGTGGTGTTAAGAATTGTGTTGGATATTATTGATATCATTAACATTGTTATACGCAATTATTCTCTGTTGTATCGCTGGGGGTAAATTTCGGCGGGGGAAAAAGAGGAGAAAGGAGAATACGATTAAAAATAAAAAAAACACGGGAGCATTAATGATGATAGTAATAAATATAACAAAATGTTCTAGGTTAAGTCCCTGCATGAATTGTTTCGTCAGCTATCCTTCCTCCTCCTCCTCCTCTCCTCTCCAC
>NW_020870578.1:115000-130000 GCF_003789085.1 Penaeus vannamei
TTTACCTTTCATAAGCTGGAGGTTCCTTTGAACAGCCTCGTGCTCGTGTCTGTGGCGTTCAAAAAGACGAGTCCTGGCGAGCGTCTTCTCGTCGGTGCCCTAGATGAGGGAGGAGTATTTTTGTTCTCCCGAAATAGGATAATTTTCAAGGGTCGGTCTGAGGGAGATATGAGCGGGGAAGGGAATAGGGGGGGGGGTGGACTGAATAGGGAAGGGGAAATGGGAGGGAGGAGGGAATGGGGGGGGGAGGAGTGGGCAGGGGAAGGGGAGAGGAGAGTAAGGGGGGGGGGGGGTAGGGGTGTGGAAGCCTTAACATTGTAAAGCCGGCTTTTGTGAATGCTGCTTTCGACTCGGACTTGAAATGGTATTTAAATAGGTTTCCGGGGAAGACTTAGCGCGGTCACTCACGCTCCAGCTCCCCAATTAGGGTTTCGGTGTAAACCTGGCTGGCCGCCGATTCTCGAGCGTCGGCGTAGCGTACAGACCCCATCATCTTGCAGGAGGATAACTGCAACGGACTCCTGCAACTCGAAAGATGTGTGTGTGTGTGTGGGGAGAGATAGATATGTTTGGGTGGGGGATAAGTTGTGTGTGTGTGTGTGTGCGTGTGCTTCCAGAGCTGCCTTTCTATCCCTGTGCCTCGACCTTCTCTTCTTCCTCCTTCCCTTCCTTCCCCTTTAAAAACAGACACCTGCCTCGGCGCATCAGCTGTGCCCCCGCGGCCTTCTCGCTCGCCCTGATGGACGGACTCGACTTGATTGCCTTCTTGTTGGGCGCAAGCGATCCGCAGAAGCCATTGTGAGGCGGCGATTTCAAGCACAATTGTCCTAGATTTCTTGTTCCCCTTTTAGCAGCCTTTGCAATATCCAGGCGGGCGGCGTGCACATAAATCGCTGCCCATTGCACTGCATACAAAACCGCTCTTATCGAACGCCTTCATGCGGTGCCGGTCGGAATGCTGCGATCTCCCCCCCCCCCCTTTTCCCCTGCGTTTCCGGTGCGTTGGCCGTGACCCCCTACCCCTCCCCTTGGCCCCTCAGGCACCCCACCCGGTCTTGTCGGGTCATGCGAGTCGGTGACCGGCCGGCCTGTCGACGCCACCGAGACCAAGGTGGCACCGTGGCCGGGAAAATGTCGGTTTTTTTTTTTTTTTTTTCCTTTTTCCTGATTAAGTTCGATGTTGGTGATCGAAGGACGGGACGTGCCAGGTAGTGTAGGGAGGTCCTTTATTGGAGGATGCGTGAGTTTGGGGTTTTGTTTTCGAAGGACATCCAGGAATCACAGATCAGTGGGAAGGCCAGGGATAGCCTCTTGGTATTGAGAGGAGATCAAATAACCCGACATTTGCGGATTGTGAGGGCAGTGGCGCAAATGAGGAAGGAGGAGGAAGACCCAGAGAGAATAGAATGGAGAGTGAAGGAAGTCCCAGAAAGGGCAGAGAGAAGAGAGGAGAAATCCCAGATAAAAGAAAGAGGGGAGAGGATACGACAATTGGAGAAACCAGAGAAAAGAGAGGAGAGAATTGGGAGACTTAGAGGAAAGAGAGAGGAGAGAGGATAAAACCCATAGAAAAGAGAGACGAGAGAATACTCAGAGAAAAGAGAGAGAGAAGAAAAGCAGAAGACCCAGGGAGATGGGAGAGAAGAGGAATACCCCGAGAGAGAGAGAGACCAGTTAGCAAAACCTCAAAGCCAGCCTCCCCCCCTCCCCCCCCCCGTGCGTCGTCGGGTGTCCGGCTCTCCAGGTCGCCCCCGTGCCAGCTGTGCCGCGGGCGGTGCCATCGTCTTCATTACCATGACGAGGTTACCGGAATTCCCTCGCGGCCGGTTACTTCCGGTCCACCGCTTACCTTGTTACGAGTCCTGTCCCCCCTCTCCTCCCTCTCCCCCCTCTCCTTTCTTCTTTCATCTTCTCCCTCTCCCAGGCTTCTTCTCCTATCTCTTCCTCCTCTTTTCCATTTTTTCTTTTTAGTCTATCCCCTCTCTTCTTTGTCTTCGTCTTTCACATATTCTTCTTACTCGTCTTTTTCTTCCTATTCTTATCTTTCTCTCTCTCTCCCCCTCCTTTTCCCTCCTTCCCTCCTCCCTCCCTCTCTCCCTTTCTATTCCTCTCCCTCCCCTCCCTCCCGTCTTCAAACATGTCTAGGACGTGTCCGCGTGGCCACGGTTTGGCGCTCCGGGGCTGGAATTAAGCTTAGCCCTTCATCGATCCAAAAGCAGGTTCTCTGACCATCGTGCCCCCCCCCCCTTTCTCTTCTCTTCCCCCTCTGTCTGTTCTCTTCTCTTCTTATCCGTCCCCTTCTCCCCTTCCCCCTCTCTTTTCCCTTCTTCCATCTCTTCCCCTCCCTCTACTTCCCTTCTCTCTTATTACCTTTCCCTTTTCCTTTTCCATCCTCCCTCTTTCCTCTCTTCCTTTCCCTACTCCTCCAGTTCTCTTTCCCCTTTCCTTTCTCCTCCTCCATTAACCTCACCTTGTACCTCCCCTTCCCAACTCATTTAAATTTTAAAATATTCTCGATAAACAGGTGTGTGTGTGGGGTGGGGGGGGGTGGGGGGGGCTACGTCACGTCCCGGGAGAAATGAAACCGTGCAAATCACATCCGGGGTTTTGGCATTACCTGTAATTATCCGTCGCGTGTTCTGCTTTATCGAGGTGGTGGGTGGTGGTGGTGGTGGGGAGGGTGGGGGGGGGGTGGAATGGGTTTGTTGTGTTCGTGTTTTGTTTTGTTTTGTTTTCAATTTTGTGTTTTTTTTCGGCGCAGCAAGCTCGTCGGTTAGTCAGGAGGGACCGGGTGTTCGGGAGCGGAATCGAACTCAATTTGTTTATTTTCATTATGATTATTATTTTTTTTTTTAGCTTATTTTATTTGTTTATTTATTATATATTTTTTTTATTTTTTTTTTTTTTTTTTTTGTGTGTGTGTGTGTGTGTGTGTGTGTGTGTGTGGTGTGTGTGTGTGTGTGTGTGTGTGTGTGTGTGTTTGTCTGTGTGCGTGCTTATTTTACTTGTTTATTTATTTTATATAGTTTTTTTTTTGTGTGTGTGTGTGCGTGCGCGCGCGTGTGTGCGTGCGCGCGCGTGTGTGCGTGTGTGCGCATATTTCTTTTCCCTTCCTCAAAAAATTAAAAAGGACAGTAAACAGATTCATCAGCGGGGTCGAGGGCAGTGCAACGTTGCAGGAACGTGTTTGCAAAGGCCTTTCCTTTGGGTCCTTTTTTATTAAATCAAACTTCGGTTTTCTTTCTCTCTTGGTTTGGTTTCTTGTTTCCTTAGTTAGTCTGTTTGTCTTTCTTCTGAGTTACATTGTGTTCCTTAGATATTCTTTGTATTTTGTGCTTAGTTTAAGTATTGATGTACATGTCATTATTGCGTTTCTTATCATTATCATCATCAATAACAATCATAATTATCATCGTCTATATTACTATTATTCTTAGTCATCAAAACCTGCGGTTATCATTAGTATATTGTGTTTAAAGTTGATACGGTTCTCTTCATATTTCTCTCGTTTTCATACCTTTAAAGAAAAATTCTTCTTTTCATCATTTTTCGTCTTTTTATCTTCATCATTATAAATCATCTATCATCATCTTTACGGTTATTATCATTTCTATAGAATTTACTATTATTTTTGTTGTTATTTACTCGATTACTTGTGTAGATAAATATTTCTACTGTTCGGATCTTGGAGGAGTTTCGGCCCCACGCATGCGCAGCTCGGGGGATCATGGGATTAAATTCTCGAGGCGGGTTCGCTTTATCCAAGATATAAATGTGTATATATATGAATGTGAATCTATCTATTTATCTATCTGTATACATATACATATATGTGTATATATATATATGATGTGTGCAAAGATTGGACGTCGTCTCTTTCTCGGCTTTGTTTTTAAGATGCATAAATAAATAAGGTCTTTGTATAACTTTCTCTATTTGTGTCGATGTGTCTAGCTCTCGTTGTCTGTTTGCTTCTCTCTCTCTCCCTCCCTCTCCTACTCTCTCCCTCTCTCCCTCTCTCCCTCCTACTTCCCTACCTCCCTCCCTCTCTCCCTCCCTACCTCTCCCCCTCTTCTCCCTCCCTCCCCCTCGTTCATACCCTCTCTCTCCGTCTCCCTCTCCTCTCTCCTTTCCCCCCTCCCCTCGTTCACTTCCTCTCTCTCCGCCTCCCTCTCGTCCTCTCTCCTATCCCCCTCCCCTCCCTCCCTGCCTCCCTGCGGACGCCCCTCCCCGAGAACATGAGGAACCCAATGATGCCTGGGCCCGGACTCTTCAAAGCGCCTGTAAATCCTATTATGGGAGGATCAGACCTTGAATTTTCTAAGACTTTGTAAGCTTCTCCCCCGCGTTATGAGCAGTGTTATTAAGGCATTAATGGAGTCAGGAGGTGTTGTCGATGGGGGAAGAGGGGTGGTGGGGGGAAGAGGGGGGAGGTGGAGGGAGAGGGGGGAGGGGGGGGAAGGGGGAGGGTGTAAGACCATCTCGTTAGGGTCTTATCGGTTGAAGTCTTTTGAGTTTCGTTGTATTTGTTTATTTGTGTTTCGCTCTCTCTCTCGCTCTCTCTCTCTCTCTCTCTCTCTCTCGCTCTCTCTCTCTCGCTCTCTCTCTCTCTCTTCTCTCTCTCTCTCTCTCTCTCTCTCTCTTCTCTCTCTCTCTCTCTCTCTCTCCTCTCTCTCTCTCTCTCTCTCTCTCTCTCTCTCTCTCTTCTTCCTCTCTCTCTCTTCCTCTCTCTCTCTTTCCTCTCTCTTCTTCTCTCTTTCTCCTCTCTCTCTTCTCTCTCTCTCTCTCTCTCTCTCTCTCTCTCTCTCTCTCTCTCTCTCTCTCTCTCTCTCTCCTCTCTCTCTCTCTCTCTCTCTCTCTCTCTCTCTCTCTCTCTCTCTCTCTCTCTCTCTCTCTCTCTCTCTCTCTCTCTCTCTCTCTCTCTCTCTCTCTCTCTCTCTCTCTTCTCTCTCTCTCTCTCTCTCTCTCTCTCTCTCTCTCTCTCTCTCTCTCTCTCTCTCTCTCTCTCTCTTCTCTCTTCTCTCTCTCTCTCTCTTTCTCGCTCTTTCTCGCTCTTCTCTCTCTCTCTTCTCTCTCTCTTCCTCTCTTTCTCTCTCTCTCATTCTCTCTCTTCTCTCTCTCTCTCTCTCTCTCTCTCTCTCTCTCTCTCTCTCTCTCTCTCTCTCTCTCTCTCTCCTCTCTCTCCCTCTCTCTCTCTCTCTTCTCTCTCTCTCTCTCTCTCTCTCCCTTCTCTCTCTCTCTCTCTCTCTCTCTCTCTCTCTCTCTCTCTCTCTCTCTCTCTCTCTCTCTCTCTCTCTCTCTCTCTCTCTCTCTCTCTCTCTCTCTCTCTCTCTCTCTCTCTCTCTCTCTTCTCTCTCTCTTTCTCTCTCTTTCTCTTTCTTTCTCTCCGTCTCTTTCTTGCGCTTCTTTCTTTTCGTGTTCTCTCTCCCCCTGTTAGTAAACGAGGGGAAGGACGAGGGGAAATTGTGACCTAAATACCTTCCGCGTTTCTTTCCAAGTGACTGTTTTTGATAGCCATTCACAGGCGAGGACACGCTCGCTCCCATTCTGTCTCACTCTTTCTCTCTCTCTTTTCTTCATTTCTCTCTCTCTTTTTCTCCTCTTTCTCTTCTCTTTCTCTTTCTCTTTCTCTTTCTCTTTCTCTTTCTCTCTTCTCTTTCTCTTCTCTCTCTCTCTCTCTCTCTCTCTCTCTCTCTCTCTCTCTCTCTCTCTCTCTCTCTCTTCTCTCTCTCTCTCTCTCTCTTCTCTCTCTCTCTCTCTCTCTCTCTCTCCTCTCCTCTCTTCCTCCCTTCTTCTCAATCCTCCATCCCTTCTCCTCTCTTGCATCTCTTCCTCCCTTCCCTCGACTTCTTGTCTCACCCGTCCCCTCTCTTCCCCTCCCCTCCCTTCCCTTCCCTTCCCTTCCCTTTCCTTGTCCCTTCCCCTTCCTTTCCTTTCCCGTTTCCTCTCCATCCCTCAAGCTCCTTCTGATCTCCTTTCACCACCACCACCTCACCACCATCACCACCCTCACCGCCACCACCACTACACCCTCACTCTCACCAACACCACCACCCTCACCCTCACCCTCACCCTCACCGCCACCACCCTCACCACCACCACCCTCCACCACCACTACCACCTCACCTCACCCTCACCCTCACCACCACCCTCACCGCCACCCCGACCCCAACCCGCCTCGTGTTGGTGCGGGCGCCGGGCGCTGCCGCCCCCTGAGCCGCATCCAGACACAAGGGCGAGAGCGGCCTGGATATCGGAGGGTCGCGGCCCGGACACTTGACCTATCGCTCTTTAACTACTTACGCAGCCGACGTATGCTTCTCCAGCCCTCTCACCTCGCAGCGGCTGTCATATACGTATGCATTTACATTTGTGGAGACGTACGTACACGTACGGACACGCGCACGTAGATGTACAAGTACACGTACACGGACATGTACACGAGCACAAACACACGCACGCACATACATACATACATACATACATACATTTACACGCGCGCGCGCAGGCACACACACACACACACATGTATTTATGTATGTATGTATGTATGTATGTACATGCATGTAATTGTTTTGTTGATTGTCTTGGAAATGTCATTACTTCGAGGTCGCTTTCGATGCGAAAGTGTATGTAGCTCATTGTTTTATAGACTCCGGTTGATGAACAGATATAATGCCTGTGATGGCGTTGTTTTAGAAATCAAAAACACTATTAGCCGAAATATGAGAAGTAGAATTGAAATGCCGAGTTTCGCTTTGTCAGGAATTTGAGAGAGAATTGATATTTGGAAATTCCTTGCGTCGTGCGTTTTCGTTGAGATTTTGATTTTATACGCGTCCATCTTTCTGGTAAATGTCGAATTTAGATTAGATTTCCTCTCTCATTCTATGCCTAGTTGGGATTTCTATTAGAATGTGCGCTGGATGATTAGTTCACGGACGGTAGATCGAGTAGTGTTTATAATTAGATTGGCTCGCGTACTTACACAGCCCTCGGCCATGGGCGGTTAAACTCTGCGGTCTTTGCAACCCACGTTTAATTATATTTCCGCCTCGACGCCCGCTACAGCCTGCGTGGTTTCTCGATCCTCGGCAAACCTCCTCATCGACACACATGTAAACTCCTGCATATTGTATGAAGGGAATTAACTTTAAATCCAACTCGACTTAGCGTGAGGTCATTCACTGCAGTCCCGAGACGAGAGTGAGTGAGGCGAGGTCTTTGGGTTTCGAGGTGAAGAGACGGATAAAAAGGAAAGTTTGATCAACTCTCCGGAGTGGATTTTTCTTTACCTCTTATTAAGCGTCGAGTAGGAAGACACACACTTTGAATTTATCAAGTGGTTGATTAATTCCCCGGATTAATCTTGTGCGGAGTATGAGAGCCGTATATATTTTTGGATAATCTTTGGGAAGTAGTTAACGTTAGATGATTACATTCTGCCACTTTTCATGCGCTATATATCCTTATTATGCGTAGATGAGAGCCGTTTTAGAAATGCGACGGCTGTGTGCGTGTCTATTGATGTATGTGGATAGAACTGAAGGTAAAAGGTATTTGAATTATTTTGTTGGTGTGAAACTTATCTAATCGAGATTTTACGGGGTGATTAAAATAGCCGTTTGATATTTGTTTATACAGATTATTGCTGTTAATTCCGGTGCACGGTAATTTGTACATATTTTTATGATGATGCGTTTTCCTATTTGAAGTCCAGTTATTTGTTTGTTTCACACGACAAAATGACTTTACATTCGTTTAATGCGATATTAAGTCCGTTTTTTTCGGCAAACGCTAAATTGAGATGCTCGTGAATGCAGTCCACTAGACTCCATGGAATGAGGAAAGAAAACAGTTGTATATTACTGCAATTTATTTAGGAATTAAACCGTGATGAAGCAGGAAAGAAAGCTTTTAAAAAGTTCCCTCACATTGAGTAATGGAAGCGATTTGTATTTTTGGCGTGTGAGTAAACGCTGCATCATTTTGTGTCTTTATGATCTTGCTTTTCTCTCCCTCCCTCCCTTCCTCCCTTCCTCCCTCCTTCTTTCCTTTCTTCTTTCCTTCCATCCCTCTTGGGTCTCTTTCGCTCTGTCTCCTCCTTTCCCGCATGATTTGTCTCTCCCTCTCATCCTTTTTTCATCACTCTTTCCTCCTTCCCTTCCTTCTTTCTGCCTTCCCTCCCTTCTCTCTGTTTATCGCTTCCTCCCTCCTTTCGTCCTCTCCCTCCCACTATACCCCCTTCTCTCACTCCCTCCCTCCTTCCTTCCCTTGCTCCCTCCCACCCTCCCTTCCCTTGCTCCCTCCCACCCTCCCTCCCTCCCTCCCTCCCTCCCCCTCCCGGTGCCCCCTTTCCCTCCCTCCCTCCCACCATCCGTCTCTCCTCCATCCTGCTCCCTCCCTCCTTCCCTCCTACCCTTCCTCCTTCCCTCTTCCCCCTCCCTCCCTCCCCCCTTCCTCCTTCGCCCCCCCCCCTCCTCCCTCCTCCCTCCCTCCTCTTCGTCCCTTCGCTTCATCTCGCGAAATTCACCTTCCTGGCCTCGCCTCTCTCCTCGCCCTCGCCTCTACTCTCTGTCACAGTCTCTCGGGGTTGACTTGTTTTCTCTTTTTTTTTTAATTTATCTGTTTACTTATTTACATCGTCACTTAACTACTTGCATTGCTGTTGTTATGGTTATTGTTGTTATCATTATCGTTGTCGCATTTTTTTTTATTAATTTGTTAATTTGTGGTTATTGTTTATTATTATTAATATTATTTGTTTGTTGTTGTTGTTGTTATTATTATTATTATCTTTTATTTATTCATTATTATTTTTATTGTTATCATCTTCATCATCGTCATCATCATCACTTTATTGTTACTATTATTATTGTTGTTGTTGTTGTTGTTATTATTATTATTATTATTATTATTATTATTATTATCATTATTATTATCATTATTATTATTACATTATTATTATTGTTAGTATTATTTTTTATCTTTATTATAACATTATTGTTAGTGTTATTATTATTATAGTAGTAATAGTAATAGTAGTAGTATTACTGTTGTTATTGTTATCATCATCATCATCACTTTATTACTATTATTATTGTTATTATTATTATTATTAGTAGTAGTAGTAGTATTGTTGTTGTTATTATTTTTATTTTATTATTTACATTATTGTTATTGCTATTTATTTTATTATTATTATTATTAGTAGTAGTAGTAGTAGTAGGAATAGTAGTAGTATTACTGTTGCTGTTATTGTTATCATCATCAATCATCATCAATCATCACTATCAGTCATCATCAACCACCACCGCCGCCCCCACCACCATGATTATTATTGTTATGTAATTTATGTGTTTCCTTAAAGGTCCGTTCTTGTATCTTTGTTTCCTTCCTTCGTACTTTTTCTTGTTTTTCGGCTTCCTTAGCATGTTTTGCCTCTCATGGCTTTTGTGTGAAGATAATGCTACGCCTGGGATGGAGGGAGGGATTTTGTGTGTATTTTTTCGGTCTCGTTTTCTGTTTGTTTGTTGTTGTTTTTTTCCTTCTCCTAATGTTCTTTCCTCCAGGATGTTTTAATGTCTTTTTTATATTCCTTTGTTCCTTTTTTTCTGGCTTTCTCTTGTTGTTGTTTTTTTCTATTTAGCGCCTTGTTTTTATTATTCAGATTTTTGTTTGGTTGTTTTTATTTGCCTTTTTGTCTTTAGTACTTTTTTATTTCTTAAGTCCTGCAATTCCATTTTTTCCATTTTCTTTTTCATTGGACATATTTTCTCTCTTCCTTCAATCTCCTTCTCTTTAGTGTTTTTTTCTTTTTTCAGGCCTGCCTTCACGTATTCCTTCTCTCTTCATTTTTCTCCTTTTCCTTTTATTAGTCCTGCCTTTATGTATCCCCTTTCTTTCCTTTCCCTACCTTTTTCTTTTCCCTTGTTTTATTTTCTTCCTCTTCTTTTTTCCTATTTCCCCTCCTTTATTCATTTTTCATTTTTGTTTATTTTCTCCCTTTTTTCTTTTATTTTTGTTTTCTCCATTTTCAATTTTATTTTCTTTTTCTTTTAATTTTGTTTTTTCTCCTTTTTTCAATTTTATTTTCTTTCCTTTTCCCCTTTTTGTCTTTTTCTTTTTTATTCCTCTTTTCCCCCTCTTATCCCGAGCATCTTAATTCGAGCGGCGAACGACCGCGTCCGAATCCCTATCAGAGTCCCGGCGTCTCGTAGCTTCTAATTCGCGTCTGCCATCGGGACATTTTCACTCGTCCGAATGCTTATCGAACGCCGCAACGGAATGCAACCCGGCGAGGCTTTGCGGCCCAATGAGGCGGAACCAGAGTCACTTATCTTTCCAATTTATTTTTTATTTTTTATTTTTTCGCCTTTAACGATCTTTAACGAGATAGGGAGTAATGTCTTTTGAAGTCTCTGCCACTTGTGTCCTTCTCTTTCTCTGTTTTTTTTTGTCTTTCTCTTGTTTCGTTTCTCTTCTCTCTTTTTTCTTGTCTGTCATCTTTTCCTTTTCGGTATCTTCCCATTTTTTTTTTTCTTTCCCACCTCCCGGACTGTCTCCCTCTTCTCTTTTCACTCCCTCCTCTTTATCTCTTTAACTTTTCCCTCTGGTTCCTCTCCCTCCCTCCCTCGCCCTTTTCCCTTTCCCCTCCCCCAATGTCCCTCACCCCCTCCCTTTTCATCTCATTTCTTTATCCATTCCCTCTCCCTCCTTTATTCTCTCTCCTTCCCCCTGGTCCCTCTCCCTCCTCCCTTTTCATTCCCCTCCCTTTTCACTCTCCCTCTCCTCTCCTTTTTTCTATCTTTCTCCTCCTTTTTTCGACTCTCCCCAAAATAACCTCGTCTCATTGAGTCTTCCTTCACCTGCCTGCTATTCACAACCCCCCCCCTCCCTCCCTCCCTCCCCCATTACCCCCTCCCCCCGGCCATCTCTATCTCGTCGCCATCTCGTTACACAATGGAGGCTTATCTTCTTTATCTTATCTTTGTCCGGTATGTTTTATATCCTGCTGCTATTTTTTCGCTTTTCTTCTTTCTCTCTCTCTTTTTTTTTTGCCTTTTTTCTTTTTTTTTTTGTTACTGTCGGCTTTCTGATTTTTTTGTGTGTCGTAGATTAAATGCGCCGTTTTTTGCTTTCTGTTTTTTTTTTTTTTTTTTATGTTCGTCTGTTTTCCTCTTATAGGGAGTACATTTCTTTCTCGTTTGTCTGTTTTTATACTGGTTTGGAATCTTGGAATCTTCAGAAAAAAACGAGGCGCGCGCGCGCAAACACGCACACGCACACGCACACGCACACCACACGCACACGCACACGCACACGCACACGCACACGCACACGCACACGCACACACACACACACACACACACACACACACACACACACACACAACACACACACACACACACACACACACACACACACACACACACACACACACACACACACACACACACACACACACACACACACACACAACACACATTACACACATACACACATTCACGAACAAATTCGAACAAACACTCGAACGCAAACACACACCCACGCCCTGCCTTTCCCAGTTTATCCTGATACACACACAAAAAAAAAAATCCCAAAAAGATTATCCCGAAGAGCCTCACACATAATGAAAATAGATTTCTCGCTTTTGTGCCATTCCTTTCATTTCCTTTTGTGTATTGGACTTGTCTTCATGTTATTTATTTTTGTTTGTATGGAGGAAATGTTTATTTAGAAAATCTATTTCTTCTCTCCCCCTTGTTTGTCCTCGGGAATACTGCCTTGTGCCTCAAAGTTGTTAGTCAGGTCGATTTTTTCTGATTATCGTATGTATCTGTACGTTTATCAGTGTATGTATGTATGTATGTATGAATATGTATGTACGTAATGGCGTGAAATGTCGTCTGTTCCTGATTATCGTATGGATATATGTACGTTTACAAGTGTATGTATGTATGTATGTATGGATATGTATGTAAGTTGGTGCATAAGATATTTTCTGTTTTCCTTTCTCCTTCCTTGTCCGAGGAGAGGGCGGCATGAGGCATTCCCACGCGCGTATGGCCCGGGTCGCCCTATTTCTGCTTCCCACAATAGATCCGTCGGTAGTAGCTCCGTAAGTCCCCGAGAGATTGCGTTCAGTCACATGCAGATTTGGGCTCGCGTCCAACTCGTCGACCCTAAGGAGAAGAATGCCACTCTCGCCCTTCTCCCTTTTTTTCTCTCTTTCGTGTTGGTCTTTCTCCTCCCTCTCTGATGCCTTTTCTCTCTTTTTTTGTGTTTCGCTTTCTCCTCCCCCTCTGATTCCTTTTCTCTCTTTTTTGTGTTTCGCTTTCTCCTCCCTCTCTGATTTCTTTTCTCTCTTCTCTGTTTCCCTTTCTCCTCCCTCTCTGTCTGCTCCCTTTCTCCCGTCTCTGTTTTTTCCCTATACTCTGTCTCCTTTTCTCTGTTCTTTCCTTTTCTCACCTTCTCTCTTTTTCTTCTCCCCTCTCCGTCTCCCTCTCAATCTCCTTCTCCGTCTTTCTTCCCTCTCTTCCTTTCCCTTTCACCCATTCCAATCAGTATGCACATGGGTACACCGAAGATTTGGGTAACGGAAGTAGATAAGAGAAACACATTGAGAGGTACGCAGAGTGACCCATATTTTGTGATTGTAAACATTTTTGTGTTTAGATTTGCGATTATTGGATGTGTACACCTTGCCACCTCTCTCCTTACTACCTAGTCTCCCTTGGTCCTCCATTCTCTTTCCTTTCTTCTAATTCCCTCCTTATGGGTCCTTTCCCTTTTAACCTTACCCTTTCCTCTATTCCCTCTCTCTTCTGTCACTTCTTTCCTTCCATTTTCGTTCCCTCCCAGCACTTCCCACCTTCATCTCCTCCTTCCTCCTCCTTCCTAACTTTATTCTTCTTCCTACCTCCTACTACCTCCTCCTCCACCTCCACCCCCTCCTCCCTCTTCCCTCCTCCTTGTCCTCTGTCCTTCCCTTCTCCCCCCCCCCCTCCTTTCTTCCTCCCCAACAGCGGAACCAAGTATCCCCTTCCCACCTGCTTTTGCGGAGAGATAATAGCCAAATACCTCCAATAAAAAGGGGGAAGAGGACAGGAAGCGAAAGATGATATCGTCTGGTGATTTTTTTTTTTTTTTTTTTTTTTTTTTTAAGATAAGGACGCGTTTGGGGTTATTTTGATGGCCTTCGGAGAGGTAAAGAGGAAGGCGTCCAGGAGGGTCGTTGTTTGAAGGAGGTTGTCGAGGGGGTTTGTTTACGTCGGCGGCTGGGGTGAGGAGGGGGGGGAGGTGATGTGTGATATGGTATATCGGTGATTTTGTGTGTGTGTGTGTGTGTGTGTGTATTTGTGTATGTGTATGTGTATTATTCTTGGTGGATTAGGAGAGGGAGAGATAGAAATAGAAAACACAGAAATAGAAAAACGCATACAACAGAGACAGACAAAGAGAGAGTTAATGAATAAGTGAGTGAGTGAAAGAGTGAGAGAGAGAGAGAAAGAGAAAGGGGATGCGAGGAGGGAGGGGTGATAGAGCGAGAGGAAGAGAGATTTTTTAATCTATTTATGTATATATTATATATTATATATATATATATATATAATATATATATATATATATATAATCATATTCATAGTCATTCATATTATTATTTATTTATTCTTGCATTCATACAAAATATGATTGGGAAGATAACTTTGATCCGAAAAGTAGAAAATAAAATTAGACCCACGACGGCTTCGACGAGAGTAAATATAACAACACCGAACAAAAGAAGTTATTTCCATCCATAATGATGCCGACATCTTGTTCCCTTCCTCTCAGATGAATATTCTTTTCTTCTTATGAGATCGGACGAAGTTTCTTTTTTTCCCCTTCTCCTTTCTTCCCTTTCTGTCTTTCTTTCTTTTTTCTTTTCTTTTTTTGTCTGTGAACAATGACTGGCCAAGATCTTCTCTCCAAAGTGGGATTGTTCTCTCTCTCTCTCTCTCTCTCTCTCATCCGGATGCTGTTCTCTTTTATGGAGATGAGTGACGGATCGGAGGCTGTGCTTTGGCTGTGTTCGATAATGAGGTGCTCGCGGGTTGAGACGCGGTGGGGCGCGTGCGGGCGTGCGGGCGGCGGACACTTTGGGTACGGCCACACTACACGCGATTTGGTTGGAGGGTAGTAGCGGGTAGCGGGTAGCGGGTAGAGGGTAAAGGGGGTAGAGCGGTAAGCGGTAGAGGGCAGAGGGTATAGCGGGTAACGGGTAGCGGGTAGCGGGATGCTTAGCGGGTCAGAGGCGAGAACGGAGCGCATGTTGTCCAATACGAGTTCGGAGGAATAGCCGCTCCTCGCGTCCGGTATGGCCACGCGTATTAGACAGCATGCGTTTGTTGTTGAATCTGACCCGCAGCTGATGTAGATAATGCAAGTCTGACGCAGACCTCCCGTGGGGAGGGTCTAGGGAATAGAGGAGGGAGGAGGAGAGGAGGAGGAGAGAGAGGGGATGAGGAGAGAGAGGAGGAGAGAGAGGAGGAGGAGGGAGAGGAGGGAGGAGAGAGGAGACAGGAGAGAGAGGAGGAGGAGAGGAGGGAGCGTTTGTTCTCGAATCTGACCCGCTGAGCATCCCGCTACCCTCTACCCTCCCGGCAAATCGCGTGCAGTGCGGCCGTTCCCTCGCGGTTCATTCTGCTTGTATTGGTCGTTCGGGGTTGTTGGTGTTGTTGGTGTTGTTGGTACTTGCGTTTCTTGTTTTTGTCTCTGTTGTTGGTAACCGTGTATTTTGGCATTATTGTTGTTGGTGGTGTTTTATTGTTGCTGTTGCTATTGTTATGATTATTGTTATTTATCATAGTATTGTTATGTTATTGTTAATGATAATGATAACGAGTTATCATTCTCATCTTTATTATCGTCGTTTTCGTCTCTCATCACCATCATCATCACCACACCAACACCACCGCGATCATCATACCATCCTCACCACATCCATCACCATCACTA
>NW_020870578.1:135000-140166 GCF_003789085.1 Penaeus vannamei
CTCTCTCTCCCTCTGTGTCCGTCCCTCGCCCCCTCTTTTTTGTATGCTCTCTGATCCGCCCAATCTGTCTCCGACCCGCCCATCCCTTGTTCACTTTTCCCTCGTTTCTTCATGCCTTTTCATTCTCCTAAATCAGTGTTCTTGAGTGAATGGAATGAGTGAGAAAAGAAAAAGTAAGAGGAGGCTTATTATGAGGATCTGTGTGACCCTCCCCTCCTCTCTCTTCTTCCCTCGCTCCTTCATGTTGTGGGTCTCCCCCTTTCGTCTCTTCACTTCTCACTTCACTCTTCACTCTCTCTCTCTCCCTCTCCCTCTCTCCCTCTCTCTCCCTCTCTCTCTCTCCCTCCCTCCCTCCCTCCCTCTCTCCCTCTCCCTCCCTCTTCCTCCCTCTCCCTCCCTCTCTCTCCTCTCCCTCCCCTCTCTCATCTCATCTCTCTCCTCTCTCTCTCCCTCCCTCCCTCCCCTCCCTCCCTCTCCCTCCCTCCCTCCCTCCCTCCCTCCCTCCCTCCCTCCCTCCCTCCCTTCCCTCCTTTCACTCCCTCCCCCCCCCCTGAAAACCTCGTGTCAATTATCCAGATAAGATTTTATGTTCCTTCTGGTTCTGTCGAGTGTCACTGCTTAGAGTTTTTTTTACATTCCTTCCACAGAGAGAGAGAGAGAGAGAGAGAGAGAGAGAGAGAGAGAGAGAGAGATAGAGATAGATAGATAGTAGATAGATAGATAGATAGATAGATAGAGATAAAGCAAGAAAGATAGAAGAAGATAAAGAGAGAAATGAGAGAGGAGAAAGAGAAGAGAGAGAGAGAGAGGAAAGAAGCAACGCTAAAACGTACATATTCTCGGACGGACTCTTGACGACGACCAACCAGCTGGGACAACGAGGCAGAAGGAAAATGAGAGAGAGAGGAGTAGGTGTGAGGAGGAAGGTAGTGAGTGGATGGAGAATGCGTAAGTGAGAGCAGAAGGGATGAATGAGTGAGTGGGTGCGAGTAGTTGAGTGAATGAGCGAGTGAATATGTGAGTGGGTAAGTGGAGAGTGAGTGAATAAATGAATATATGAGTGAATGAGTGTGTAAGGAAAGTAGTTGCGTGAATGAGCGAGTGAATGTGTGAGTGGGTGTGAGGGAATGAGCGAGTGAATGAGTGAGTGGGTGTGAGTGAGTGAATGAGCGAGTGGGTAAGTGGAGAGTGAGTGAATAAATGAATAAATGAGTGAATGAGTGTGTAAGGAAGGAGAGACAAGTATAAGGAGTCTGTGTTGAGTGAGTAAGAGGGAAGGAGGGATGGTATAGTTAGATAGGGAGATAGGAAGGAGGAAGAAAGAGGAAGGAAAGAAGCGAGGGAGAAAGACAAAAAGGGTGGGAGAGGGAGGAAGAGAGGAATGAAGAAAGGGAGAGAGGAAGATAGAAAGGGGAGGAATAAAAAAGAGAGGAATGAAAGAAGGGGGAGAGGGAGGGAGAAAGGAGGAAGAAAAGAGGAAGGAAAGAAGGGAGGGAGAAAGGGGGAAGAAAAGAGGAATGAAAGAAGGGAGGGAGAAAGGGGGAAGAAAAAGGAAGGAAAGAAGGGGGTGAGGAGGAACACTAAAGGAAAGAAAAGGTGGAAAAACGACAGAGAACCATTAGACATGAATTTTCCTCTTTAACGATATATATATTGAAAATAAAAAATAGATCATCAACAAAGGGAATAGCAGTTGAAAAGGAAGAAAGAAAGAAGGTTACAGCTCGTCGCCGTTGCAGTTTCGCGCGTTGCAAATACCCAATGTTACCCGGATGTTGCATGGTGATGGGAGAACCCCCCCCTCCCCCCCTTATTATCTGCATTAATTTCCTTGTGTTAATGATTTCAAACTCCTCCCTCCATACCTCCCTTCCCTAGTCTTCACCCTCAACCCTCCCTCCATCCTTCCCTCACGTACGACCCTACCTCCCTCCCTCCCTCCCTTCCCTGCCTCCCTCCCTCCCTCTTCTTTCCCTTCCCCTCTAACCTTTGTTATTTTCTCATTATGGTTTTCTTTTGTCTCCTTCACTCTTCCCTCTTGTTGTAGCCTTTCTCTTTCGCTCCTTATTCGTATTAGCGTTACTCTCCTCTCTCGTCCTTTCATCTATCGTCTATCCTCCTCTTCCTTCTCTTCTTTTTACCATTATTTTCTCTCTCTCTCTCTCTCTCTCTCTCTCTCTCTCTCTCTCTCTCTCTCTCTCTCTCTCTCTCTCTCTCTCTCTCTCTCTCTCTCTCTCTCTCTCTCTCTCTCTCTCTCTCTCTTTCTCTTTCTCTTTCCCTCGCTCTGTGTGTGTGTGGGCATGTGCGTTTGTCTTCTGTTTTCATTTCGTCATCCAGCTGTGTCTAGCCATAAATATTTCGTCTCAATTCTTTATCTCTGTGATGCCTTTTTATACAGTCATATTTCTTTACTTTTATTCCATGAATGTTTTTTTTTTTTTTTTTTTTTTTTTTTTACCGGTTTGTACAGGTTTCGTTCTTTTATCCGGTTTTTATTCTGAATTTATTTCTTCTAGCTTGTGTTTAGTTTTTGTTTTTAATCTCACATTTTTCTCTCTTTTTGATTTTTCCTTCGGTCTTCTTTTCCAAGTTTATTTTGATGCTGTTTATTTTATTTGTTTTCCTTATTTCATGTCATATTTCAGCTTTCATGTTTCTCCTTTTTTGTATTCTTTTTCTTTATATTTCACTCTGTTATACTTGCACTGTTCTTCTTTTCTTATTTCTTCTTTATATACTTTTCTCCTTTCTTTTTTTCTTTATATACTTTTATCCTTTTTTTTTCCTTTATCTCCTTTTTTCCTTTTTTCCCATTTCTCTTCTTCGCCTTTTTCTCCATCTTTACTTTCACCTTTTTTCTCTTTCTCCTCTTTTCCATTCTGCTACTGTAGTTTCTTCTTTCTCATTTTATTTTTTTTTCATTTATCTCCTTCCCTTCTTTTCTCGTTTATTCCCTTTTATTCTCCTTCTCGCTTTTCTCTTTCGGAATGGCGCGGAGTTCCGTCGACGTCGGCCCAGAGGCTTCTTTACGATACTTTTACGGCTTCGAACTTATGATTTATTGAGCTTTTGTCGTCGAGTCGCGCCCCGGGAGATGGTCGAGGAGGTGCGAGGCGAGACGGAGGGGAGGGGGAGGGGAGGAGGAGGGGAGGGGAGAAGGATGGGAGGGGGATGGAATGGGGAAGGAGGGAAGGAGGGAGGAGAGGGAATGGGGAGGAGGGAGGAATAGGAAGGGGGAGGGGGATGGGTGAGAGGAGGAGGGAGGGAGGGGAGAGGGAATGGGGAAGGGGGAGGGGAGGGGGAATGGGGAAGGGGGAGGCGGTGAGAAGGAGGAGGGGGGAGGGATGGGTGGGAGGAGGGGATGGGAGGAAGCGGATGGGAGGGGAGAAGAAGGGGGGACGGGAGGGGAGGAAGGATGGAAGGGGCAGTGGAGGGGGAGGGGGAGGGAATGGGGAAGGAAGGAGGAGAGGGGCAGAGGGATGGGTGGGAGGGACGGGAGGGAGAAAGAAGATGGGAGGAGCGGGAGGGGAGAAGAAGGGGGCAGGAGCAGGAGGGGAGGGAGAGAGGAAAAGGAGGGATGGGAGGGTAGGGGAAGTAGGGAAGAGGGAGGGGGGAGGGATAGTGGGATGAGAAAGGGAAATGGGTGGGAGGAACAGAAGGACAAAGATGAGGTCGAGGAGGCGTGATGCGACACGGAGGGAAGGGAGGGGGAGGGACGGAAGTGAGGATACGGATCAGCGCGAGACGGAGGGAGGGGGGAAGGGATAGCGAGAGGGGGTGGAGGGAGGGGGACGATTAAGGATAGAGGAGAATGGGGAAAGGAAGGAGGGGAAGGACACGAGAAAGAACCTTTTATTTCCGTCCAATCTCTGTAGCACGACTAATACCCATGGATATTTTCGATTGAAGCAATTCCCTCTTACGCATTTTTTCTCTCTCTCACATCACCCAATATCATACTAACTTGTAATGCGTTTGATCAGCCTTTTTGTTCACGTGAAGATGGAAAAAAAAAACATGTCCCATTTGTTCCAATTTCTCGGAATATATATAACATGTGTATCTGGAGCGATCACGTGTTTGTTCCGAGTCAGCGCTTCAAGAAGTTTTTGATTACTTTTTTTTACGAGGAGAAGAAAATAAGAAAAGATTGTGGTGATAAGGATGGTAGATTGGAAGGGCGGATTATCGTGATGATAATTGTGATGAGAATGATGGAAAAAAATGTGATGATAATGATGATTGTGATGATGATAATGATCAGGGTGATTATGGTAGTAATGATAATTGATGGTGATAATAGTAATAATAAAAGTGTTGATAATGATTATTGTAGTGATGATGGTAGCGATGGTAGTAGTTGTAGTGAAGTAGTGATGGTGATGATGGTGTATTCTTTTGATAATGAAGGGATCTACATTTACATCATTATTCATTGTTCTTGCATAAACCTAGAGAGAGAAGAGAGAAAGAGAGAGAGAGAGAGAGGAGAGAGAGCAAGAAGAGAGGGAGAGAGAGAGAGGAGAGAGAGAGAGAGAGAGAGAGAGAGAGAGGGAGAGAGAGAGAGAGAGAGAGAGGGAGAGAGAGGGAGAGAGAGAGAGAGAGAGGAGAGAGAGAGAGAGAGAGAGAGAGAGAGAGAGAGAGGAGAGAGAGAGAGAGGAGAGAGAGAGAGAGAGAGAGAGAGAGAGAGAGGGGGGGGGGGGAGGGAGGGAGGGAGAGGAAGGGATAATTTTTTTCTCTTATTTTATTTTTTTTATTTAGAAGTCCCGTTCAAGTTGTCTCGTCTGTATCCTTTCCCATCTTCCGCTTAAAATATGCATGACCTTATGAATTTCTGATAAGATGTAGAGAGGTTCTTTGCCTTAAATTTCCGGCACTGTGCATATTACACCGTTTATGTACGTGATTGTGTTTGTGTGAGGGGGTTATGGGGGGGAGGGAGAAGGGGGCTGGAGTTGTGTGTGTTTGTTGTGTGTCTATGCGGTGTGTGAGTTTGTATGCAGTGATTGTGTGTGGTGTGTGTGTGTGTGTGTGTGTGTGTGTGTGTGTGTGTGTGTGTGTGTGTGTGTGTGTGTGTGTGTGTGTGTGTGTGTGTGTGTGCGCGGCGCGCGCGCGTATTCGCTTAAAACCGACTTTGCCCTTATTCTTCCCTCTTCTTCCCCTCCT
>NW_020870578.1:140548-150557 GCF_003789085.1 Penaeus vannamei
AAGAGAGAGAGAGAGAGAGAGAGAGAAGAGAGAGAGAGAGAGAGAGAGAGAGAGAGAGAGAGAGAGAGAGAGAGAGAAGAGAGAGAGAGAGAGAGAGAGAGAGGAGAGAGAGAGAGAGAGAGAGAGAGAGAGAGAGAGAGAGAGAGAGAGAGAGAGAGAGAGAGAGGAGAGAGAGAGGGGAAGAGGGAGAGGGAGAGGGAGAGGGAGAGAGAGAGAGAGAGAGAGAGAGGAGAGAGAGAGAGAGAGAGAGAGAGAGAGAGAGAGAGAGAGAGAGAGAGAGAGAGAGAGAGAAGAGAGAGAGAGAGAGAGAGAGAGAGGAGAGAGAGAAGAGAGAGAGAGAGAGAGAGAGAGAGAGAGAGAGAGAGTGTGAGTGAGAGTTTTATACCTACTTACAATATATACTCAAATAACTCTGATTAAGTAATACTCCACATGAATCATACAGGGACTGATATTTTTTGGCTTATTTTCATTGGAATATGGTTACTCATGCCATGGTGAGAGAGCTTGGTATGTAACAAAATGGGTCTACAATTTGATAGTGTTCACAAACAATCATGTCACATACATATTCACATACATAATTGTCTCATGTTTTACTACCTAATGCAATTACATGGAGTTTAGTACATGTCTATATCTGCATATAAAATATTATAGAGGCTATTAACATTTAGATTCTGAAATGCTTTAATTAACTAAAAAAGTATTACTAGAGAGGTAAAAAACATACATTTACAAATGCAGTTCTCAGGTGTGTAAATCTCACATAAAATAAAAGACATCAGAAATATATTTTTTCATTTCAATTCTGGTGAAAATGGTTCAGCTATATTTCCTAACAAAAGAGAAAAACAACAATCAGTAACATTCCAAGTTGCAACAAAAAGGCTACAACATTCCCATGCACACTGCGAAATCTGCCCTGTAGCCACCCCTCCTATTCTGCTGCTAAGAAGCTAAGCCCCCCCACCAAAAAGAAAGAAAGAAAAAAGAAATATATATATTAAACATAGCAGAATACCAGTCCTGCATATACTTTAAAAATATTATATATATAACTGAAAAAGAAAAGAAGAAGAAGAAGAAAAAAAAAAACTACATGTAGTGGAAGACAAATATTCCTAAGAACAGTTACATGGCGGTCATCAAAAGCTAGTAGTTCTCTACTTACTGAAAAAATTAAAGGTTTCTTTGTAAAACATAACTGCTGACTGATGGTTAACCCATTGCATCTGGATATTTCAATACCATCATGTGGCCCAAAATATGACCATCAGGCTTACTCTGATGGGGTGTGTGGCTTGTGGGCTGGGCGCACACAAACACTCGTGTGTGGTAACAAGACTCCGCGCTTCCCTTTTGCAATATGATTTTCTCTTTTACTGCATAGGTGTTTTTAGCTTGTTTGGCTTTTTCCAATGTCTGTATTTGTCTTTTGATTTGCTTTCTCCAGATGATAATAGACTGTTTTCCTTGCACAGACTTCATATCATCTCTATAGGTTGTCTATGACTACCTAGAGATTTTGTAATTTGTGTCATTTTAATTTATTTTTGGAATAGGATCCTGATCATGGAAATTCCTTCCTCGAGCCAGCACTTTTCCAGTCACGGCTCATGGATGGTACATTCCATACTCATTTATCAATGAAAATAAGTGCCGAATGAGTCTAATCATCCTCCCTTTGCATATGATCTACTTATAGTTTTATCAAAAGTGTAAATATATAAGATATATCGAGTTATGCATATAGTAGTTTACTGCCTGCTTTGCAAGCTACGTTTCTGTTTCATTTTTCATAAAATAAACAGGCTGTGTTAGAAAATAATGTTCTTTACCTTGTCCATGATGTGATGCCTAACTTATGTTCTTCAATTGTAACATCATCATACAGAAAAATGCCTCTTCAAAACCACTGAAAACTCTTGGTCCAAGTAAAAGGACTGTCACAAATCTAAAGGAATCAGCTTCTTACCTATGAGAGGTGTGGCTACTAAGAGAATTTACTGGACAGTGACTGTGGGAGCAGTGCCAGCTTGTTTGCAACCTACATTATTAGCTAAACATTACAGTATGAAACTTTGCAATTACAGGGACCAACCTCTCTCTCTCTCTGTCTCACTGTCTGTCTCTTCTCCCCATTTTCTATCACAGTGGTAACTTTGATACTCCTGTCTGATTACTTTATGATATATCAACATGGGGGAAACATTTCCTGGAGTGTAAAAGCAAGCTCCATAAGCCTCAACAAAAAATAAAACTACAAATATGCATTTAATGAGAGATAAAAATCTGATGTCTATCTGCTGCTGGGCAGAATGGTCAGGTTGCCAAATTGCAGTCTTTTGGGATTCAAAGGCCACATATTTGAAACAATGAAAATCTTACATTTTCTGTTGCATTCTGTGAGGTTGGTCACCATAAGTAAAAATAAAGACAATAGTTTCAAGATTATACAAAGTGATGATACATTTTCCTTGTTTCTTTCTTCCTTCTTTCATTTAGCTACCAATATTCACCTTCACCTTCAATTCATGTATGTTAGTTACAAAAACTTCATTGCTTTCTTTTCATCCCTCCATGTTTACAAAAATAATTTACACACATGATAATCCACATACTAAAAACTAAAAATCTAAACTACTTGAAGATAACACAATGGAAATGATAGAAGCTTGGTACAAACAACCAGGAAAAAAGAAGAAAAAAAGAAAGAAAAAAGAAGAAAAAAAAAAAAGTACATACATGCATGTACACCTAAACCCTACCCATTTACCTATCTACCCACCCACACACACACACAGAATCCCGAGAACAGTGTGCTTTGGTTGGCACCCCTACAAATCATCATTATTAATCTTTTTAAATTAACAAATTGTTGAATCACCTTAACTGCAATATCCTATAATAATTTATCTATCTGAAATTTAATGAAACTATTCATAAGTACTAAATAAGTTAATCTCTATACGAATGGAAAGTATCACAGGAAAAGAAACAAAGCATTTATCTGAAAAGGAAACTGCTTAGTTTAAGATATGCAAACAGAAGCGAGGAGCCAGTCCGCAAAGTCTTCCATAATTCCCCAGAGCAGTGAAAGAGGTCCTTCCCTAAGGGCCTAATACCCCTCAACAGTCCTAGCCTGGCATGCTATTCCCAGAGCCACCTATGACACATGAGGCAATTCCTCATTCACTAACCCCATTATGTGTCTCTGCTTTCCACCATCTTGTCTCAGTGGACATCATATATGCATCTGTGTAAAAACAAACACACACACACACACACACACACACACACACACACACACACACACACACACACACACACACACACACACACACACACATCTCTCTCTCTCTCTCTTCTCTTCTCTCTCTACACACCCCACTCAAACACACACACACACACACACACACACACACACACACACACACACACACACACACACACACACACACACACACACACACACACACACACACACACACCACACAGAGAGAGAGAGAAGAGAGGAGAGAGAGTCGAGAGAGAGAGAGAGAGAGAGAGAGAGAGAGAGAGAAGAGAGAGAGAGAGAAGAGAGAGAGATGAGAGAGAGAGAGAGAGGAGAGAGAGAGAGAGAGAGAGACGAGAGAGAGAGGGGGGGGAGGAGGGAGGAGAGAGGGAGGAGGGAGGGAGGGAGGAGGGAGGAGAGAGGGAGAGAGTGAGAGAGTGAGAGAGTGAGAGAATAAGAGAGTAAGACACACACACAAACACACAAACACACAGACACACAAGCACAGAAACACACAGACACACAAACACTCACTCACTCACACACACTCACTAACTCTATCCTTGAGAACAGTGGTTCCTAAACCCATGGTTGGGACCCAAATGAGGGTCACTAGGGTTTTTTCTGAGGGTTGCCAAATGGTCTCTAGAAATAATAATAAGAGAATGCATAGCTGGATATATCAATAAAAGTTAATGTGGTTTATTAGCACTGTGTTGGTTATACAAACCTTTGAAAGTATAGAATAATGTAAGCTAATATACATCTGCAAGTATAACTACCATGAAAATGGTTGGATATATTAGTAGATGTTTATGCATTTAGGGTCGCTAGCCCAGGCTAAGACTGTCTTTAGGGTCACACCCATAAAAGGTTTGGGAAACACTGCTTTAGAAGTATAGGTTTCATAGGGCTTATACACACGCACATGTCCTTTGTGCATCTATATACTTGAATTATACTAAATTTCATGCTCTTAAAGCTGCTAATATTACTTCCATGTTACAGCCAATGAAATATTCTTAATATTCACATATAAGTGAGTCCAAATATTACAAATTATTTCAATTCAGAAAAGAGTGGAAAAGGGGGAAAAAAGATTAAAAGTAAAAATATACTATAAAAATCCTCCATGTATGTATCCTGTTTTCTTTCCATATTTCAAGGCCTCACTTTTAATCCTTACATCTGAGCCACCTTAATTCAGGTGCTAAGCTTTGCATCCTTCTCCTCCCATTCAATCCTCCACTCACATAAACATAGAAAAGGTATGAATGAGAATGAATATCTTCATAATACAAGAGATGTGTTTAACTAGTTTCAATTTGATCTTCGTCAGAAACTGAAATTGTATTGTCAAGATATTCATTCTCACTCATATTTTTTCTACATTTGTCAACATGAGTACAGTTCATTACAGAGATCACTATACCCTCCATTTTCCCCTATACCTTTCCCACTTCCGCTAGGATTCCCTCCTATGCCTTCAACAATAGGCTCCTTGCGACATTTTCGTATTTTCCACTATCTATTCAACCCACTGCCACTGTGAATGTAATATCAACTGTAGTTTCACCTTTTTTTGTTGTTGTTTAACATATATGTCCCCACAAGTGCTACATACATATTCATCTATGCTGACATTACTATTATTGATATTATGATTATCACATAATGTTAATAAGAATACTAATGCCGACAAAAATCAAGAGTATATTCCCAAAAATTAAGGATAACAGTAAACAAGTGAGATACGTAGGACTTGTGATTGACTCCTTGTGGACCCATCAACAAATAAAAACAATCAACAAACAAAACTCACATGCCATTCTCAGTTAGAAGGGGTTAATATATATACAAGTGTTTTGCAAATACATGTTATTACTTTGTAAGAAGTGATAAATATGTAGTTTGCATATTTTCCCCTCTCCTTTTCTTTTGTATACTTGGGCTAACTTTTCTGTTTTTGGTGCTCCTGTGTTGAGTAACTACTCTACATACTAGCACCATATATGCATTTTCTTTTATGCAAAACTGAGCCCTTCAAATAATAGAGCCCAAATTTGTCCTTGTGAAAATAAATAAATAAATAAACAAATAAATAAAACTGGGTTGATGGGCATCTAGTGCAGGCTGAGGATTTGCAATTTTCTGGTCTGTATCTATTGAATACAAAAAGAAAAGTTCCTTTGGATCTTAATTAAAAAAGTAAAAAAAAAAAAAAAAAAAGAAGCTAGTAACACCTTCCAAGCAGGTGTACTATACTGCATAAAAAAAAGTTTGAAGAGCAGAAGCTTACCTGCTTGCCCTGAGGATAACTGTTTTGCTTTTTCCTGGGCTCTCTTCAAGGCATCCTTAAACCAATCAGGATGATCTGCTTCATTTTTTACTGATTCAGGAATAGATGAGGTATTTTCCTGAAACAATTTCCAAAACACCTAATTAATATCCACCATCAAGAGGTCACAAACTTCTCTGTACATGTTACAAGAAATACATTGCCCTTATACTATAACGGATAACAATGAGACAGTTACTAAAGATATTAAAACAATAATGGCATGTTAAATAACACTGAAATCTATATCACAACAGATTTTCAAAATGTGCACAAGAACAAATAAAAGAGCTGCTACTTACTTCAATATCAAATTCAGTTTTAACCTTTACTGGCTCTGGACTGGGCGACAATGTACTTTTTTTCTCGGGAGAAAAAATGGCTGGATGGAACTGCTTAGGTGGGGGGACTTGGTTTAATGCTTTGGACTTTGTTGACAATGGTAAGGAACTTTTGAACTTCACAGACGAGTCTCCTTCCTCCTTAATTCCTACTGGAGGAAATTGCGATATAATTTTCTACATTCTCCAACATGATCAATTATGAACCACTAACAATAATGTTATAAAAATAAAATTTGTACAAATAAAAAGACAGAGGACAGGTTTTCCTCCAGATTCCTAGATATTCATAAACAAAGGTTCTGAGACACATGCAGCTCAAATATTTTACCTAAATAATATAATAAATAAAAGTAAATACTACAAACTCATGTATAATACATAACATCTAAGCAAGAAATGGTATTCTTTACCAAATACTTTCACACACCTCTAGTCCACTGCATTTACTGATAAAATACACTAATACACTATCCCACTCCTATGAGTAACTAGGGACTAACATCAGTAAGTTTATAAATCACCTTTCAAGCATAGGAGAATGCTACATACTGGAAAACACATGAAACTACATGATAATAATCAGAAATAATTGCAATCACTGCCAAAGCTACCTGTGAGGTGCTGCTCATCTGTCATATGTAAATTGTGGCTCACAACAACACAGAATAAAGCTAGCAAATATATAATATCTAAATTAATCATATAATATATTTGTGTTCTAAAAGACTGGAAGAACCTTCATTGCAAATCTAGAATACAGAGAAATAAATACCAAAACAAATCGGTCAATTTAAATATTTGTCTTCCTATATGACAACAAAAATACATAAAAATCAACCGTGGACAAGATCTTATTATTTAGCTTAACATTTTACCTGTCTGCTGCCCTGACATCTTTTTGAATTGCTCAAAAAAACTCCCATCATGCTGAACTTGTTTGGAACTGAGGAAGATCTGGGGACACTGAGAGAGAGAAAAAAAATGGAAATCAGAAAATGACTTTCATACGGGAGATATTTTTCACATTTTGCCTATTCAGATTCTTTATTTACGTAAATGTGGTTTTACTTCCATATGCCATTTAATTTTTATTTTATAAAGATGCATATATGAATTTCAGTCTTGTGGGTCATCCAGTTATCAAAGACCTTGATGATAGAAGGGGTGGGATGGATTTTACATGTACAAAGTATTGTGCTTTTCAATAATGAGATATAATGAACAATGTGAAGCAGGATGGAAGAAGCCTGTTCGATTGTTAGCGAAGACATCTAATGACCCCCCTTGGTTGGTGTCCTTCGGTAAAAGGGTCTATTTAACATGGAGTCACCATTATGATATATTTTTGAACTATAAATATTCTGTATATATATCTTCACTAGAGACTAAGAAGTGGGAAACAACAAAATCAATAAAGCAATTTTTTACTTTTGACATGTAGAACACATATTAGACAAACACACAGGAGAAATAGTGGAATCAAAAGATAAAATTTTGAAAAAAATGCAATATTCGAGTCCGTCACTGTTGCAATATGCGCAACCTTTGAATTTCAATTAAAGCACAACCAGTGAGGTCCCCCAAAATTTTTTAACTTCGCTGACATGTATGAACACTAGTCAATAATTCTATAATAATTTCCTCGGTATATGTAGTGCGGCCGCCTTAATTATTATTGGCCAGGATAATGTTACAGGAATGGTTTTAATTTCCCAAAGCCATATGGAGCAAAGGTCATTTCACGTCAACTAAAGGCTGTGTCACACTTGAACTTTTTCCGCATCACTTTTCCGCTGGCACCACGGAAATCATGGGCATTTTGGCACCTGCAGTCACAACAATAGAAACTGACCAACAAAATTTTTAAACACAGCAAGATGGCTCCAACCCCTACACAGGCTCCGGCGATAATGGACGCTATTCAGGCTTTGTGGCGGCAATTTAATGCGAAACAATTTTAAATAAGAGCGTATTCTTGCTGCTCTCATCTACTCAGCTGACAGAGGAATGTGGACAAAAATGTAAACAAACAGATGAGCAGCTAGTTACCAACTTGTATCTGTTTTATTAATTACAAGAGAGTTTTTGCAAATTCTAAAATATTCATTTACAATTTAGACAGTCTTTTTGAATTTATATTATAAATAGTTTTTTGCATTACTATATGATTATCTATTATAGCTTATGATTTGAACCAAAAGCCAAAAAAAATAATTATCGTTTGACTGGAAATTACCGCATTGGCCAATATGCTAGTGGTAGCAAGAAAAAAAAACAAAAAACGTCAAAGAACCACAGAAATATGCAGTGTGACACCCCCTCAAGAGTTCTGCAAACATCTAATAATACTTTGTTTATATAATGACTGCACTAAGATCGGAAACATCTAGTGACACATAGAGAGAGGAGAAAAATACATTCACTGATAATGAATAAACTGAGCACCCAAACAATGGTGTTCGAAATGAAGAAAATAGCAACGAGGAGAGCTAATTTCGCAGTAATCGTTGAGGTCTGGGGGAAGAGCCCCTGGTAGTGAAATAAGGGAACAGGTGGTATCTGGATCAAAGCCTCCAGGTTCGGAATGATTTCGGTTCATACGGCCAGGTTTAGGGATTCCCAAGTGCCCCAGGGTCTCTAAGGGGCAATGTCACTGCATAAACAATTACATATATATTACTTATTACCTCAACTTTTCATTAACAACGGACAACAACAGATAACACATTACAAAGGGGAACAAATATAATAACTGCAAGGTTGGATATCTGTGAAACAAACAGAAAACGTGTAAAACAGCTTTGACGTTGGTCTAGGGTAGGCCTTGCTGTAAGAGTGTAACAGGGCAGCTAATCTCCTGTGGGGGAACAGGGGGCGGGGTGCCTCGATCCCCTCCTGGCACCTGCTCGAGGCCAATTACCTCAGAGACGTGACCGAGGCTGAGGTCGTGGCAGGCGCTGGCACTTTGGGCAGCGGGGGCGTCCTGCTCGCCTTCGCCTCCGCCTGCTTCTGCTCCTTCATCTTCCTCTCGATCTCTCGCTTCCTCTTCAGCAGGATCTCCTCCTGCTTCGACATCTCCCGCATCCTGTCCTGCACCGGGTACTTATTCGACATGCTTTATGAATAAGGAAAGGCAGTGAAAACAAAAACAAAGTGCTACGTGACGGAGGTAAGGAAGGACATGCGGCGGGAGTAAACACTGCCAGTTGCCACTCGCCACTTGCCATGCGCAGTCGGCCGCCGTGCCATGTGCGCCACACGACCTCTGGGCGGCCTCGGCGGGGCTCGGGGTCTGTCCCCTCGCAATTAAATGAAAATATAGGTGGAGATGCGTTTCGAGCGAAATCTAAGTCAGCAGCGTGCCAATTAAGGCTTGGTGGCGGTTGCGATGGTAAACGTTATGCACAGCGGTCACGGTACACATTGTACGTGGCGCCATCTATTGAGGCCTAACCAACTAAATCTACAAACAGAAAAGACATCCGTAGTTTGCTCTAGTAGTGGTGAATGGCTTTATCATCCATTCATGCTGAGTGCGAGTTATTTTGGTTTATGCCGATACGGAATCGCACTCAAATGTTATTACGCACGAATGCATACATGCGCGCGCGCGCGCACACAACACACACACACACACACACACACACACACACACACACACACACACACACACACACACACACACACACACACACACACACACACACACACACACACACACACACACACACACACACACCACAACACACACACTCACACACACGCACCACACACACACGCACCTCACACTCTCTCTCTCTCTCTCTCACCCGGGGGACCCTTTCCTTGGTAAAGCCTACATCTTTCAGGGAGAGCCAAGGGCCACGCGACCCTTCTTCCGTGACACATATTCCGTTCTGCACCTGAATTCGGCGACGCTGGAGGGAGGGCACTGTTGGGCAGGCATCGCTAACGTTGGTGGCATGAACCAAGGGCGATTGGTCTTACAATGGCGAAGGGGCTGCTTTCCACGAAGAATGTGGAGATGAAGTGCGAAATGGCCTACAAAGA
>NW_020870578.1:150657-153157 GCF_003789085.1 Penaeus vannamei
AAAGAGAAAGAGAAAGAGAAAGAGAAGAGAAAAGAAAGAAAGAAAGAAAGAGAAAGAGAAAGAGAAAGAGAAGAAAAAGAAAAAGAAATAGAAAGAAGAGAATCTCAGCTACCTTCCAGGAAAATCCCCAATCCCATTCCCAATCCTGACTTCCCTAACCAAGGTACTCCCTTCCCCGAGAGAGGACAAAACGCAATTATATCCTTCCTTAACCCTCTGAACAACGAAAGCAGATATATCGAATAAAGAGAGAGAGAGGGAGAGAGAGAGAGAGAGAGAGAGAGAAGAGAAGAGAGAGAGAGAGAGAGAGAGAGAGAGAGAGAGAGAGAGAGAGAGAGAGAGAGAAGAGAGAAAGAGAGAGAGAAGAGAGAGAGAGAGAGAGAGAGAGAGAGAGAGAGAGAGAGAGGAGAAAGAGGAGAGAGGGAGAGAGAGAGAGAGAGAGAGAGAGAGAGAGAGGGAGAAAGAAGAGAGAGAGAGAAGAGAGAGAGAGAGAGAGCGAGAGCGAGAGAGAAAGAGAGAGAAAGAGAAAGAGAAAAGAGAAAGAGAAAGAGAAGAGAGAAAGAGAAAGAGAAGAGAAAGAGAAAGAGAAAGAGAAAGAGAGAGAGAGAGAAGAGAGAGAGAAAAAAAAAAAATCGTAATGAGCGATATGCGAAAGTATTCCACGCCCTCGTACTGCTGGCGGCATGATCAGCTGGGTCGGTTTGTCACTCCCTCGCAATTTGAGTGGGCGTGTCCTGCCACCTGGTCAGGTTGATGAGACCTCGTTTTAGTGGGGCCAAAAGGGCGCTAAATTTCACGTTTATTTCAAGGTTTACATTTGCTTGATTTACCCTTGCACTTCACAAGTCCATGAATTTGATGATAATGATGATTATAGTATTGATAATTATAATGATAATGGTGATAATGATAAAAATAATAGTAATGGTGATAATGATAAAAATAATAGTAATGATGATAATAATAGAAATAATGAGAGTAATAATAACTATAACAATAATACTATCATTAATTATAATAATAACAGTAATAATAATGAAGGTTATAACAGTAATAGCAAAACCGATAACAACAATAATAATCATGATAATAATAATGGTGATAATCATAATGATCATGAAGATGTTAATGATGATGATGACGATAATAATAATAATAATAATAATAATAATAATAATAATAATAATAATAATAATAATAATAATAATGAAAATAATAACAATGACAGTGACTATAATAATGACAAAAAAATTATAATGATAACGATAACAATAATAATAATGGTAATAATTTTGATAATGATAATGCTAATAATACTGATTACGAATATTACTAGCAAAGGTGAAAATGTTTTAATTAACCAAACATTTCCAAAGAGAAATACTGTTTTGCTGGAGAGCGTGCAGTGTTGTACACCCCGAGAAAATGACAGAACGTTGAATTCAGAATATAACAAAAAAACAAAGCCAACATACACTGAAAAGTATAAAACAACCATTCCATCAGCGTCCTGCAAAAACTTCTCCCTTCCACAACTTGCAACAAACTTCTCCGGGACCTAAAGCCACTTAAGTAAATGACTATACCCCCTTTCTCTCTCCCTGGAAGAGGACTTATCACAAAACTTCTCTCACAAGTCACATGAAGTTGAAAGTGTCACGTCCTCACGAAAGTTGTCACGTCCTTCATCTTCCTGAAAGTGGCCCTTCCTGAAAGTGTCACGTCATCTTCCTGAAAGTGTCACGTCCTCATCTTCCTGAAAGTGTCACGTGAAAAAGTGTCACGTCTCATCTTCCTGAAAGTGGTCACGTCCTCATCTTCCTGAAAGTGTCACGTCCCTCATCTTCCTGAAAGTGTCACGTCCCTCATCTTCCTGAAAGTGTCACGCCCTCATCTTCCTGAAAGTGTCACGTCCTCATCTTCCTGAAAGTGTCACGTCCTTCATCTTCCTGAAAGTGTCACGTCCTCATCTTCCTGAAAGTGTCACGTCCTCATCTTCCTGAAAGTGTCACGTCCTCATCTTCCTGAAAGTGTCACGTCCTCATCTTCCTGAAAGTGTCACGTCCTCATCTTCCTGAAAGTGTCACGTCCTCATCTTCCTGAAAGTGTCACGTCCTCATCTTCCTGAAAGTGTCACGTCCTCCCTTCCTGAAAGTGTCACGTCCTCATCTTCCTGAAAGTGGTCACGTCCTCATCTTCCTGAAAAGTGTCACGCCCTCATCTTCCGAAAGTGTCACGTCCTCATCTTCCTGAAAGTGTCACGCCCTCATCTTCCTGAAAGTGGTCTCATCTTCCTGAAAGTGTCACATCTTCCTGAAAGTGTCCACGTCCTCATCTTCCTGAAAGTGTCACGTCCCTCATCTTCCTGAAAGTGTCACCCCTCATCTTCCTGAAAGTGTCACGTCCTCATCTTCCTGAAAGTGTCATCTTCCTGAAAGTGCACGTCCTCATCTTCCTGAAAGTGTCTCCTCATCTCCTGAAAGTGTCACGTCCTCATCTT
>NW_020870578.1:158157-163157 GCF_003789085.1 Penaeus vannamei
ATCTATAAGATGGTTGTGAAGAAAAATAACATAAATAATGTATATCAATATTTTATGTATGTTTAATATGTATAGCATATATAAATATACGTATACATATTATATTATATACGGTATAATTATATATATATTATAAATGTATATATGTTATATATATAATATATAATTATACCTGATATATATAGTACACTTAATATGTAGTTTACATATATGTATTAAATATAATAATGATAATACTATAATATGTAATATAATATATAAGGTATATAGATATTACCTTATTATATAACTCCTAAAACGTTGTATATTGTATCGTATGTATTATCGTATGCAGTATATAAATATGTATGTGCGTATGGTAAATATGTATTATATACTTAGTATTTCAGAATTTAATGTATATCGATAGCTACGTTATGTTATACTTATATATATCCATATCAGTACATACATACAATACCATATCATACAAACACACACACACAGCACCACACAACAATGATCGTATAATACGTACAGTCATCACACACATTCTAGACTAGTTAGCATTTTAATCGCACGATCGATATTGTGTATGTAAAGTCACAGCACACCACACTATATATATTATTTATTTATTATAATATACGTATACGGTTTATTATATTATATATATATATAATACACTAGATCTAGTAATATGCATCTAGATATGATACATATATAGTTAATATATATAGAGTTTATATATGCATATAAGTTATACATTGTGATTATAAATATATAATAATAGTGATAAACTAATTACTTAGTATTTAATAATTGCATATATATGTGTATATATATAACGCACATATATTCATACAAAATAAACCATAAACATTATACGCATATATTGTATTAATAATGATGATTATTATATGATACTTATAAATATAATATATATTAGTTTAATAGCTTATATTTTTTCTTTGGATATTCACGTAACATATCATACATTACACATACTACATACAGTGCAGTACATACAATAGCATATGATATGATATGTATGGTATCTGTGTATGTATAGATCTGTATAGTGTATGTATAGGTATGTATGTATTACATATATTATATATTATATAGTATATATATATATATATCATATATATGACAGTACTAAAAGTATTATAGTAAATATTTATGTATACCTGGTTATCATATAGCTAATTTCACTATATAAATTTAATTTCTATAATATTAGATTATATCCACTTTCAAATAAGTATTATATATTATTGATTATTTATAGTATTTTAGTATCTTTAATATTTACATATGAGTTCTCAATACGTAGAAATAACATAGATAATTATAATGTATATTATATATTGTATTAGTTGTACATTATACGTATGACGTATATATTAATAAATTCTTGTATAGCACATACGTTGGAGTATACACATATATATTCAATGCATGCACACCACACACACACAATCTGGTGTGTCAAGAAGATGGGCATCACACACGTACACACACACACAAGACTATTAGTTTATAATGCACACCCACAGCGACACAATGTGAATATCACACACACAGCACGACACACACAATAGTCATGATATCAAACCACGATTGTACAGTATATTGTTATGAATATAATATAGTGGATAAACTTTATTTTTACATACATTACTATAAGTAATTACATAATTATACAACATATATTATATACCTATATATATTAAAATGCATGTATAATCTATGGTAAACAATGAGAAAGAGACTACCTGAACATAATCATATGCTAATTTCCAGCCTTACTATTTATTATTATACAAATGTCTTATAGTCTTAAGTTTTTTAGATGTAAATACACAGTTACTGATTGAACCACTGAGAGGGCTGTTCATTTTCCTAGAACAGATTGTAAATCAAATAACTGTTGCATTACAACATATGAAAGAACTTTGTGAATGTGTTTTCAAATATTTTAAACAAAAGTTAAAATCTCTCTAAAATTAAAAAAAAGTTAGTCTTGCATATTGTCTTCATTATAGTCATTCTTGAATGACAGTTAATTCCTAAAATAGTAGTTTTTCATTTCTCTATTTGAATTCTGTACTACTAATAAAAATAAAACTAATTTTGGGGAAACATTATAGTCAAAATAAGCAGTTGTCATTGCGCCCAAAACACCAAATCAGATTCATTACAACCTTATTGACAGTCGCCACACTGGGGTCTGAAAACACCCTTTATTGATCATCAATATTTACCATTTCTACATTCTGGGTCATTAACTGTGCTACTTAATTTATGTTTCCTTAAAATTAATGCCTGAAATACTGATCACCTTCACGCGTTTTGTTGGCTACCTTGAATCAGGTCAAGTTTAACGCAACTTACCCTGCATTAAAATTAGATAAATACGAAATAATATTAGGGAAACTATCTACTTCCATTTGTTCCTTTGTTTTTGGGCCTTTTATGTGACGTATTTGATTACTACAAGCAGATCTAATTATAGAGTGTGGAACTAACTGAACATAATGAAACTTGCATTATTTCCGTCACGTCGACTCATTTGTAATCTGCATTCGGTTTGTTTGACAACATTGCGTTCGAATTATTTGCTTGCTGAGTAATTATTGGAACTTATGCTTTGTATAGCTGGTATATGATCTGGTAATACGCTGATTTTTATGCATTAGTTTGTTTGTGTATATTGAGCGGTCTGCCCCCTTCAGTTAACATTCTTCTTAAAATATTATCTGCATAAGATCGATATAAATTCAATTTTCGTAAGAAGCACTCATGTGAGATGTTAAGCCTATGTAATAGACGGATCGAACAATGAAATGTAAACTTCCAAAAGTCTCAAATACAAGATATTCACTTGCAACCGTCGCTGCAGCTACTTAGCCAGAGTCCTTCTTTTCTTGTAATTTTGACTCTCTCTCCTTCTCTTCATCTCTCTCATCTCCTCTCTCGGTCAGGCTCCTCCATCTCTTTGATCGTTTGATCTAAATATAAAGATTTTAAATTAGTAGATTATGGTTATTATAATCTTGAGTCAGTTAGTAATATAGTATGTTTATTGGAATGAAATGAAATTAGCATCTCGTCTCTCTCATCTTCGCTCTCCTTCTCTGCAATCTCTCTCTCTCATCTCTCTCGTCCAACTTCAACGCAAGTCCAGATCCTTTATTTGTGCGAGTGTTCTTCTGGTTTGCCGTCGTTCGAGACATTCACTTTTCTTCTTCTCGTAGTAGGGATCCCTGATCGTAAGGTCGCGTCGCTTCCTTCGGCCCCACCCCCCCCCCTCGCTTCATCCTCCCTTCTCCTTGGCTTTGCGACACTCAAGTACTTCGTAATATATTACAGAAAACCTCTTGGCAGCCGAGGCCCAGATTGTTGCACAGTCCGTTCGGTGTTGACCGAGTTTCGTTTCTCTTAACGCCGAATCGTTATCGATTCTGAGGGGAGGCGTACCTGCCTGACGTGAAGCTTCTCGGGTAGTAATAGGTCGGGGCGGACGAGGGAGAGGTAAAGGGAGATGAAGAGGGAGAAGGAAGAGGAAGAGGGGAGAAGGGAAGGCAGGGAGAGGGGAGGGAGAAGGAGATGGGGAGAGGGAAGAGGGAGAGGGGAGGGGGAGAGGGAGAGAAGAGAGAGGGAGAGATGGAGAGAGTAGAAAGAGGAGATGAGGATGAGGGAGAGAGAGAGAGAGGAGGAGAGAGAGAGAGGAGAGGAGATAGGGAGACTTCTAGGGGAGAGGGGAGAAGGACTGAAGGGAGGGGAGCGGAGAAGAAGGGGAAGGGAACTAGAGGGAGGAGAGAGGAGAGAGAGAGAGAGAGAGAGAGATTAGATGAGAGAGAGCGAGAGAGAGAGAGAGGAGAGAGAGAGAGGGAGATTCTTAGTTAGTGAGAGGAGGAGGATAAGAGAGAGATGGAGAGAGTAGAGAGGTATGGAGATTGGAGGAGGGAGGGTAAAGATGTTAGAGAGAGATGAGAGAGAGAGATGAGTTTAGGGAGGAATATTGATGAGTTTAGTAGAGAAGATTGTATAGTGGTGTTGTGTGAGGTTCTTGATGGACGAAGGGAGAGAAGAGGAGATGAGAGAGAGAGAGAAGGGAAGACGGAGAGAGAGAGAGAGAGGAGAGGAAGTTCTATGAGGAGAATTATGCGATGAGGAGAGTAGAGTTAGAGAGAGAGAGAGAGAGGGAGAGTGATATTATATGTATGTAGATGAGGTAGGTCGAGAGAAGAGTACTAAGAGAAGAGATGGGGAGAGAGAGAGAGGGGAGCAGAATAAGAGAGAGAGAGAGAGAGAGAGAGAGAGAGAGAGAGAGAAGAGAGACGAGAGAGAGAGAGACGAGATAGAGAGAGAGAGAGAGAGAGAGAAGAGAGAGAGGAGAAAAAAAAAAATTATATATATGGATACTCTTTCTCTTTCAACTAATAGACGATGTTAAATTAAAACACAGCAGCCATATTCTCCTTCACTTTCATTATAATTGTTAATATTTCTATATGATACATTACGGTAAGAGAAAGAAGGATGAGGATGAGGATGGGGTTGGTGATGATAGTGATTTTGAGGATAATGATGGTGATTGACAGTGATGATGGTGTGAGGAGGAGGTAGGAGGGAGAAAAAGAAGAAGAAGAAAGAAAAAGGACGAAGGATAAAAGAAAGAAGAGGAGTAAGAAGAAGAAGAAGAAGAAGAAGAAGAAGAGAAGAGAGAAGAAGAAGAAAGAAGAAGAAGAAGAAGAAGAAGAAGAAGAAGAAGAAGAGAAGATGAAGAAGAGAGAACAAGAAGAAGGAAGAAGGAGAGAAGAAGAATGGAGAAGGTGGAGAAGAAAGAAGGAAGGAGGAGGAAGGTAAGAGAGGGAAGAAGATTAGGAAATAGGTAGAGATGGATGATGAGGGATGATTCGTACTGGTATCAGCCTCGGACGGAGGACGAGATTAGCAGGGCGACAGAGCCAGAGGCGAGAGATCCCCTGGAGAAATACCCAATGCAATTT
>NW_020870578.1:180657-187586 GCF_003789085.1 Penaeus vannamei
AGCATTTGGTTTACATATTTTTCTCTGTAAAAATGTTTACATATAAATAAATATTCTATTGTTAAAAACTGTTTTACTGCTGTGTTTGCATATGTTATGCATCATATCATGTAATCACAAATAAGTATGCATAATCACCGACGTTTATACTTACTATTTGAAGCTAAATAAATTCTATTGTTAAAGACTGTTTTACTGCTGTTTGTCAATCCTTTTTGCAAATTCCCGTTGTGTCGAAGGTAGGTGTCTGTCACACCCAGGGGGGACACTACACAAAACAATGAAAGAAAGCGAATATATATATATATAGTATACATATATATATATATATATATATATATATATATATACATATATATATATATATATATATAATATATATATATATATATATATATATAGTATAGTATATATATATATATATATATAGTATATATATATATATATATATATATATATTATATATGTATGTATATATATATGTAGTATATGTGTATATATAACACATATATGTATATATATATACCTATATTATATATTATATATATATAGTGTGTGTGTGTGTGTGTGTGTGTGTCATATATATATATATATATATATATATATATATATATATATATATATATATATATATATATATAATATAAAGTTTGTGGTAATTTTCGAATGTATTATAAACACATTATATTTATTAGTATAAATGTGTATGATTACTAAGGACAACGAACAAAAATATGTATTTTATTTATTTATTGACTTTTAAACAACTTTGCAGTGACAAAATATAGCATTTCCAACTACTTAAAATAATAACACACAACACACACACACACACACACACCACACACGCACACACACACACACACACAAAAAAAAAATCATATCGCCACACATAACACGGTAATACTGGACGTGGTTCTGAATGAGAACCTTAAATACAATTTCATTTCGTGCGCTTATGAATACCTATTGACCGCACTCGCCATAGGTCCCCATAGAACGTCGACATTCAGAAGCTAAATGAACAGATCGTGTCGTCAGCACAGCAGCAAATAACATTTTTTTGCACGTGAAGAACAAAGCGTGAATTGGCCGCGTCAAGGGTCCTTGCTGACTCAAGCCCGTATGTCTGACGCTTCGCTGATGCTGTCCAACCTCTCGGTGGTGTCAGCCGTCGACATCTGGGAAACGGTTTAAAAGACATTACCAACAGCAAATACACATGTTTACTCACTTATATCTTAAACACAAGGACATGTGCATATGGTAGGATACATGTTTGATATGCAGGATATCTAAACCTTTATCCAATTGGGTTACAAGCCTAAAACTAACATGGGATGTTTTTTTTTCTTTTTGTATACTGAAGAAAATAATGTTCCTCGGATTTCTGATGTCCTAATCATTTATAGAGATCAAAATACGTGTTTAATATGCAGAATATCTAAACCTTTATCCAATTTGTTTTCTGTTTTCAATCTTAAAACTAACATATTTCTTTTCTTTTCTTACTGAAACATAAATGTTCTATGGATTTCTGTGCTAATCATTTATAGAGATCAAAATACGTGTTTAATATTCAGAATATCTAAACCTTTATCCAATTTCTTTTCAATCTTAAAACTAACATATTTCTTCTTTTCTTACTGAAACTTATAAATGTTCTATGGATTTCTGATGTACTAATCATTTATAGAGCAGAGCATTAACGAAATACTCACGGTATATGCATACGAACGGACAACCAAGATATTGTAGGTCAAGGCTGCAGTGAAGAGCACAGCAAGCACTACTGCGCCCAAGATCTGACTGTATGCTACCTTGACCACGTAATTGGCCAGGTCAGTGACCACCAGGACGCACCTCATCCACACCCAGCCCCACACCAGGAAGGGCTGATGCTGTTTAGGGAGAGTTTATGACGTTTATTTTCACATCTTATTGTGGCTGTTATGTATATATATATATATATATATATATATATAATATATAATATATATATCATGTATGCACGCACACTCACATATGTATATATCTAGCTATCTCTATCTACCTATCTGTCTGTCTGTCTGCCTATTTTGTCTGTCTATTTATCCACACACACACACACACACACACACACACACACACACACACACACACACACACACACGCACCACACACACACATACACACACACACACATATATATATGTATATATTTAAAAAAAAATATATATACACACATACATAATACACACACACACATATTCATAATGCATCAGGATACAATACATGGTGGTGCTCACAGCCGTATGTATCTGTATCCAGAAGAACAAGCAATTTACCTTCCTGACGCCATGGATGAGGAGACAAGCCACGAGGAGATGCACGAAGATTTCCAAAACCATCCCCGCCGCAGCCCCGCCTTTGGAGAGAAAAAAAAATGGAAGAGCTATTTATATACTGTCCTTCTCTGTGCATGCATACCTCGCAAAGAAAGAGATGAAAGTATGTGTAATTTAGAGAGAGACAGGGAGGGAGAGAGAAAGTGGGAAAGAGAGGAGAGTGGTGGTAATCCTTCTGAGATTCACAGGGCTAAATTTTGCACACATTTTTATCTATTACAAGAAATATACATCAAAATACATCACTTGTCATTTTTTGGTAGCACATCTGGAGCACCAGTACAGCAGCAATTATCACCTGCAAAACAAAAGAAAAGATATCTGCACATAACCAATATGAAATGCGAGATGCACAGACTGCTACAAGGTCTCATATTCCCTAAGCGGGAGAAGTGGCTTTTACAAGAGTTACGGAAGGGGAAAAAATGAGACAATCCAAGCCTCACGTGTAGGTCTATCACCTAACGTATGTATAATCTAGGTCAACAGTTCTCGGGGGGGGGGGGAATTTATTTGACCCAAAGCGAGGTCGTTCAAAGGCAAGTAGTAAGACCTTAAAGAGCAGCATACATTCACAACCTTCCCATGCATTGCTATTAAAGGACTGATGTTACGCTGCACTGTATTTGTTAAAAAAAGTGGTATCTGGCAGCTCATTCCAATTTTCCTTTTCTATTTACTAAAAGCGCTAATCCACAAACATCAACACTCCTAAGCAATCACCCTTATACATTTATATGAACAATCTATAACAAATTCTTGATGTGTTGTCTACTACCCACTAGTTATATCATGTTTCTAAACTGGATACAGATTACTTAAAAAAGAGAAACATCTGCCAACGTTTTTCAAAAGCTTCCTTCACTGTCAAAGTAAGACATTCTTCCGGTTTCATCTATGCATTCGGATGATTGTTGTGTCTTTCAGTCTGGTTGGGTGAAGGCAAAACTTTGTATTTTCTTTTTAAGAATATGTATGGAATATAACATTTTCATGGAGATACTTCCAGTGTATAATAAAAAACATGGGGTTGCACAGAAACAGATACGTAACTATTCTAGTATCATTGGATTCAAAAAGATATGTCACTTTTTGTGCAGAAAAGATTAATCTCATTTATTAACTAGCGTTTTTTCCTATGATATATAAATAATATAATATATTTCCTATAATATATATATAAATATAATATATATATATATAATATAATATAATAAAATAAATGTGAATATCCCCATGATATTTGAAAACGAAAAAATGTTATTTCAACAAATAGTTGCAAGACGCTAATTGCAGTCCCCAAATCAATGCTTGTACACGCAATGAAGGAGCCTTGTTCAAGGAGTGAAAGCTTCAGAAGCACAATGCTCCGGTAACAGTGCTTTTCTTGGTAGTTGTCTCACTGTTCTATAACCTACCATAAGGTCTTCCATTTAACAATACTAAAAAAAGCAGGATCTACATTTTTAACATCCTCCAACACTCATATATTGCATCTTATTGCAAATCACTGATTGGCTATTAAGTAATAGGTGATTAAGTAATAATCAGGTTTATAATTTTAAAGTTGCCTTATATATATATATATATATATATATATATATATATATATATATATATTATATATAAATATATATATATATATATATTATATCATATATATATATATATATTATATTATATATATATATATGTATGTATATATGACACAAACACACACACACACACACACGTGCATACATATGTCTACAGGCTGATGTTGGTTTACACATTTTGTCTCACCCACTTATATTGGTAACGTAGGAGTGGGTGACAGAGGCGGCGTCCACCTGGAGCCACTGACCAAGGTTAACATCAGGTGGGCTTTGAGGCAGCACGGTAGATTACTCCTACTATTGAGGGAGCTGAATTGAGGGAGCTGAAGCAGTTGGGAGTTGAGGTGGCTACCCTCCCGGAGGTGAGAAGACCTGGCAGCAACACAATCAGTATGGTAGGGTACGTCTACAACGGGTTGAGCAGGGTAGATTGTCACCCTCTCCAGGGAGTAGACATTGACATCTCCAATGACTTGAGTCTTAGGCAGTAGAGGTTTCTCTGGATGCTGAGTTTATTATGGTATTGAGACTAAAGCATGTCTTTGGCTTTATATCTCTTATTGCTGTGTATGTTTGTAAACTCGATGAGAAAGAGGCGGTCTATGTCAAACACACGTCTATGGCAGACAAATGCCCCTGGTGAAACATTTGCACTGTACTGGGTGACTTCAGTGTGGTATCCGGCTGTGATCAGGCCGGCTACGAGAAAGCAGTGGGTCTCCATAGCTTGAGTCCTGATCTCAGTAGGGAGGACAGCCTAATTCTTCGGGACATTGCTAGGTCCTTGAGATTGAAGATTTATGGCTCCTGGTATCAATGCTCCAAACTGCACTGCTTGACTCTGGAGATATGGTTACTGTGGCCAAGGAGGTCGACCACATTCTTGTTAGCACTCACTGGAGTATCCTCCAGAACTGCAGAGTTTACCGGAGTACCGAGTTCTGTGGGATTGGTCACTGATTGGTTGTTGCAATCCTATGGGTCCACTTCAAAACACCCCATGTCTCGAGTGGCCACTCCAGAGTGTTCACTTGGACAGATTGAGGAAGGAATATGCCGCATTTTTCTGAAATGGATCTGCAACTGCCTATTAAGCCACTAAAGACCAGAGCACTCCTGGCCAGTCCACAATATACCGCATCTTTGTGCTTCGAGTCACTGTGGGACTTGTTAGGAGATACAGGCTTGCGGCAAGGACACTGAAGTCACAGAAAGCTTTACATACCTTGGTAGTGCAGTCCATGTCTCTGGACTGTCAGACTAAGAAGTCAGTTGACAGATTGGCTTGGCAGCAAGAGCCATGAACTCAGTCAACAAGAGTATCAGTGCCAGTGCCTATGCAGAAGGACTAAGTTGTGTCTTCAAGGTCTTGATACTGCTAGTTTTGTTCTATGGAAACAAAACCTGGACGCCTTATATATATATATATATATATATATATATATATATATATATATATATATATATATATATATACATACACACATACGCAAGCAGCACAACAACGTAAGAGAGAAGTGGGAAGCGAGGTAGGAAGGTTTAAGTAAGAGGGGAGTTAATTAGAGCGGGAGAAGGAAAGGAAAGGGGAGAAGAGAGGTGAGAGGCAGGAGGAAGAAGAGGGTGAAAGTTTATTTTCCTGTGTAGTTTCCACGGGTCCCGCTAGTGAGTATCATTAACATTATCATATCATTATTTACCATCATCACTTCTTTGTCTCCAATAATACATTAATCCCCAAGAACTCTCTGAAACCTCGACAACCCTCCAAGTTACCGGATACCACATAGGCCTACATACATTAAAAAGGCACATACCTTCACCCTTGTCCTCTTAGACCTACGCTAGCGATCCCAACGACTACTCACAAACTCAAGAGAGGCGATAACCAGAGTTCCCGTCCGGAGTGAACAGCAACAGCAGAACCGAGTGAGGAGGAATCTCGGTCCACCGTTTATGTTGGTGCAGAACATGCTGGCGAAGAGGAAGACGAACCGGAAACCTGAAATATATTTAAGCAGTGCAAATCTCTGTTCGTAGGGGTAGATGATGTATACTTATTTATATATCTAATTAAGACAAGGTGTACGTAATATATCTATATCTATATCTATCTAACTATCTATCTATCTATATATATATATCTATATATATATATATATATATATATATATATTAGAGAGAGAGAGAGAGAGAGAGAGAGAAGAAAGACACAACACACACACACACCACCCATAATATATATGTATATATGTGGTGTGTGTAATCCATACATGCATACGTACATACATAAATGCACACACACACATATCTAAACATATATATTACATGCATTATATATATATATATATATATATATATATATATATTTATATGCGTATTATATATTATTATATATATACATATATATATTATATATATATATATATAATATATAGTATATATACATATATATATATAAAATACACTGATACATATAACGACGCAGCTCATTCTACGCAGCGGGCCAGGGTAGTGGCACAGGATACGGCGACCATCGTATCTTGGATCACCTGACGCTTTTCCGCAACTGCCAGAACGAGAACGACAATTCCATTTCCCTTAGCTTTAGTGCATGCAGAGCGAGTTCGATATAATTGCATATACTATATTATATTATATATATATATATAGTACTATATATATATATAAATATATGCTGTCGTTTGTATTAGTAGTGGTACTGTATATTTATGCAAAGTACGCAAGACATTATACACACACACACGCACACACACGCGACGAACAGCACACACACACAACACACACACACATCACACACACAACACACACACACAGCACACATTAACACACCACACACACACAACACCCACATATATTTATTTAGTATGAGTATATAGGTTTTATACTGCTAGTATATATGATACTTAATATATGTATACCGTATAAT
>NW_020870578.1:192686-197686 GCF_003789085.1 Penaeus vannamei
ATCACTGTGGGTTATATCATTAGTGTTATTTAACCTCGATTTTCTCTAGAACTTCCATGCCCTCCCTTGTAATCGGGGCCAAGTTTCTCGCTAACGGGGGGTTTCCGCGCAATAAAACTTACATATTTGGAATGTGGACAGTGAGAGGAATCCAACGATACCAAAATCGTCGATATCGGTGAGGCGAAGGTAATATAGAAAATTACCAAACCCATTATTATTTTTATTATAACCATTATTTTAGTTAGCATCATTATCATTTTCTTTGATGATAATAACAACAATAATGATAGTGGTAATTAGGTAATATTGAGGTTGACAACACTATTGATAACACTGTTATTGCTACTACTGTTTTAATAATATATGATAATAACAGACAATAACAGTAATATTAACTATCAATAACCATTACTAACAATATAATGATAATAAGAGTAATAATAATAATAATATGACAATGGTATTAATAATGATAATAAAGATAATGGTATAAATAATAATTATTATCATTCATCTTTACCATTATTATTAATATTATCATTGTCATAACAATGATGATAATAGTAATAAGAATAATAACAAACAACGATAACTAACAAAAGCAATAACAATATAATGATGAATGATGATAATCATAGTAACAGTGATAGTAATAATGATAATGATAATGATAATACCATTAAACAATAATAATAATAAAATTTTGCACCGTCACTATCCATATCTCCCTAGAGATAATTACAGGTTATCCTTGTCATTGATTTTATAAAATTATCATATTCATTACCCAACAGCCACCTCAAGGTTATTGCAGCTGTTATCCTTGCCATTAGGTAATTAATGATCATATTCATTACCCAACAGCCACTCAAGGTTATTGTGTTATCCTTGCCATTAGCATATCCATTACCTCAAGGTTATTGCAGCTGTGCCATTAGCCATTGGGTTATTGCAGCTGTTATCCTTGCCATTAGTTACATATCCATTACCAACAGCCAACTCAAGGTTATTGCAGCTGTTATCCTTGCCATTAGTTAATTAATGATCATATTCATTACCCAACAGCCACCTCAAGGTTATTGCAGCTGTTATCCTTGCCATTAGTTATTTAATTATCATATTCATTACCCAACAGCCACCTCAAGGTTATTGCAGCTGTTATCCTTGCCATTAGTTATTTAATTATCATATTCATTACCAACAGCCACCTCAAGGTTATTGCAGCTGTTATCCTTGCCATTAGTTATTTAATGATCATATTCATTACCCAACAGCCAACTCAAGGTTATTGCAGCTGTTATCCTTGCCATTAGTTATTTAATTATCATATTCATTACCCAACAGCCACCCAAGGTTATTGCAGCTGTTATCCTTGCCATTAGTTATTTAATGATCATATTCATTACCCAACAGCCAACTCAAGGTTATTGCAGCTGTTATCCTTGCCATTAGTTAATTAATTATCATATTCATTACCCAACAGCCACTCAAGGTTATTGCAGCTGTTATCCTTGCCATTAGTTATTTAATTATCATATTCATTACCCAACAGCCACTCAAGGTTATTGCAGCTGTTATCCTTGCCATTAATTAATGATAATCCATTACCCAACAGCCACCTCAAGGTTATTGCAGCTGTTATCCTTGCCATTAGTTAATTAATGATCATATTCATTACCCAAAGCCACCTCAAGGTTATTGCAGCTGTTATCCTTGCCATTAGTTAATTAATTATCATATCCATTACCCAACAGCCACCTCAAGGTTATTGCAGCTGTTATCCTTGCCACTAGTTATTAATTATCATATCCATTACCAAAAGCCAACTCAAGTTATTGCAGCATCCTTGCCATTAGTTAATCAATGATCATATTCATTACCCAACAGCCACAAAAAAAAAAAAAAATCCAAACTTACCTGTATCTGTCAACGGTAAGAACTTCTTTATTCCTCGTCCAAGTTACCTGTAAGAAACAGGTGAAGTATTAATTGAAAAACTAGATCTCGGAGGCCCAGTGCACAGGGGTTCTTCGGGGGTTCCCAGGGGGTTCTTCGGGGCTTCCAATGGGGTTTTCCAGCCGACAACATCCCGAAGCGTGCAGTGTCTCACCCACCAGATGCATGGGGATGTCGACTCATATCCGGTTGGGCTGAAGACCTTCGGAATTCAGGTGCATTCTCAAAAACTTAATTCTTATTTTATCAACTGAATGGGATGCTCTACATGTTCTTAATTAGTCCATTATAGCCTGCAGATCGGCAACTCATCCTTTTTTGTAACTTCTGTTGTGATTCCTTTATTATGATGGCGCGCATTCAGAGTGCCATGAGATATGTGTTTTTATGAGAAAAGTATTATATTGGTCTGCGCGTGAGATTACAACCAAACAATTATATCATCTATTAGCGCTCATATTCATAAATAAGCGTATCATATAACGTATATCTGAACAACCATTGAGAAGAGAATAGAGTGCTGAGGCGGAGTGGGTGCAGAGGACTACAAAGTTGATCAGTGACAATTTGGAGGCAGTACTACATGACTGTACGTATCTGTGGCCCGACGCCAACCGAGTCTCAGGTGTTGCATCAAAAGCCGAACTAAGAGATATTGTGAGATATTTGTAGGCGTATGACATAGAATTCCCGTAGACTGTTGTACTTGCGAGAGAGAGTCGAGTGGCCTGCAACCGGAATAATTAGACGATCTGATTGCAATTCTCGCAAAATGTCATCAAGTTCTGGTGGAGTGGATCAAGACTTAATGGACCACCCTACTAGATATATATAGCTATACTGAGGGATAATTAGTACGGCTGGAAAACCCTCAACATATTGTGAAGTCACCTACTGATAGAACCTATACCCCTTGGGAACCCCTGAAGAACCTACCTGGTGCACTGGGCCTCCGAGGATCTAGTTATTTTATTTCTAATTAATATTACAACTATAGTATATTATCTATACAGTAACTATGGGATGCGTGTGTGATGATGATGTGTGTGAGAGTGTGTAGATCGTCTTGTAGCATGTGTGATGTGAGCTCATGGTGCAGTGTTTATGAACGTTTAGATTATCTTTTTTATATGATTATGATGGTCTGCTTGGATAGTGTAATATGAAATAATGATCAATTGATTAAACTAATGGCAAGGAATAACAGCTGACAGACACAAACATATATGTATATGATGTGCTCTTATTATGGGTAAATGGATAATGATTAAATTAATAAAATATAACTAGTGGCAAGATATACTACTAGCAATAACTACTTAGAGGTGAGCTGTTGGGTGAGTATGGAATATATGATAATTAATTATTAAACTCACTAAATGAGGCTAAGGATAATCAAGCTGCAATATATAACTACTTGAGGTAGCTATTGGTGTAAATTGAATAATATGATATCATTATATTATTATACTATATGAGCACAAGGATATATAACATCTGGGTCACCAATAAACCTATTGATAGTAGTAAGGTGGTACATGTTTAGTAGGTATATATGGATATATATTAGATATAAATTGGGTCAAGTGAATATTATATTATTATATAGCTAAGCTGCAATATACCCTGGGTGGCTGTTAGGTAAATGAATAATCAGTAATATATATATATATCATAACTAATGTCAAGGATAACCAGCTGCAATATACCTTTGAGTTGTAGCTGTATGGGTATAATAGAATATGATAATTAATTAACTAATATGGCAATGATGATAACAGCTGCAATAGTACATAAAACCTATATGTAGTTGGCTGTGGAATAATAGAATATATGATAATTATACATATTATTTAACAGATATATTAAATCATATAAGGCAATAGTGATATAACAGCATGCAATAACTTCATGAGGTGGTCTAGTATGGGTAATGTAATTATGACTAACACATATATTTACCTAATATATAGCAAGGTATAACTAGCCATAGTACATTAATATCAACCTTGGCAGTGTGGAGGTAGCATTATATGAGGGTATATGAATATGATTACATTATAAATATAACTAATATGGCAAGAGATAACACATAGCAATAATACCTTGAGTATGGGCATGTTGAGTTAATAGAATATATGATAATTAAAATAACTAATGGCAAGGATAACAGTCATGCTAAATAACCTTGAGGTGGCTAAGATTGGATAGTGTTATATATGAAATATATGATAATTAAAATATAACACTCTCATAAAGGCTTAACGGCATAAACAGCTCTTGCAAATAACCTTGGTTGCGCTTGTTGGGTTATTGCATCACTGATCATTTCTAATTAACTAATGGCAAGTCTGATCAACAGCTCGCCAAATACACCTTGTAGCATTCGGCTCTCTCTGCCTTTGGCTAATCTTCGTGGGCATATGCTACTATTTTAATATACCTTAATTGGAGCTAAAGGGAATATATTACAAGTTTCCATATATTATATACTGTATTTATATGTAATTAGTACATAATAACTCAGTATATAGTGCATTAAATAAGCTTATCATACTATGGCTTGTATATATAATGTAATATATGGATATCTATAATTAACCTATATGGACAAAGTGGTATAGCTGCAAAATTTTGGTGGCTTGTTGGGGAGGTAGTAATATATGATCAATTAATTATTATAATATGGAAAGGAACCACTATTGCAGATAGTAATATTTATTATGAAGTTTGAGCTTGTTTGGGTATTAGATATGTATTATATAATTAATGGACAATAGAAACTTTAATTATTCTCATGGATAGTAAAGTAATAGGATATGAGGATTAGTAAATGTCTGTATAATAATATTATTATTTTATTTATTTTAAATAAATTGTTATTGAGTATTATTTTATCATTTATATTATCTTATACTGTAATTAATTACATTATATAATGGTTATTATAAATATCAATCTAATTATAATTAATATTATATGTATTTGAGCTATTTAATATTGTGAGTTTAGTTATATCTGTATGATTTGTTATCATATAT
>NW_020870578.1:202686-212686 GCF_003789085.1 Penaeus vannamei
GTATGTCTGTGTGTGTGTGTGTGTGCGCGCGAGGGAGTGCGTGTGTAAGTGTGTGTGTGTGTGCGAGAGAGAGAGAGAGAGTGTGTGTGTGTGTGTGTGTGTGTGTGTGTGTGTGTGTGTGTGTGTGTGTGTGTGTGTGTGTGTGTGTGTGTGTGTGCGCGTGCGCATTTCCACTCCATCGGCGGACTAGTGTAAAGTAGCATTAGTTATTATCAGGACTAGCACTATCTTTTAGGAAACTGATACTTTGCAAGCCACACAAAACTGATTTATTGTGTGCCGTGCGTGTGTCACGCCAAGAACTCTAAGGATAAAGAAACGATAAACTTACAAGACTAGATTTATTGTAAAATGCCAGTTTTCGTACTGTATTGTGATTTAAGTTGCTTCAATTCAATGTTTATTCAAACTGCGAGTTGACATGCATTTTCTCCTTTAACTATTTTCAACTATTGAAAAGTATAATGTACATGTGGAATATTTCGTGGTATAGCATAATTGTTTTTAATACTTAAATAATCATTAGGGAAAAAACACATGCAAAATATTTCAACAAACTCGAGTAGTTGGATTTCACATTCCTTGAACTGTAAAATGCCCCTTAAAAATAACTTCACTGGAATATTTTTGAAAAGACTGACACTGCACATGCATCCTTCTAAAACAGTCCATTACATTCGTTTTTCTTTACACACTATATCATGTGTGTCGAACCTAGAGAAAGCATCATTTTCTATATCATGGGGCGTGGAGACGTGGCTCCTTCGGCGGTGAATCTTTCCCTAAGGGTCAAAGGGCAAGGCACATTCCACTCGGCATTTCCATAGAAGTTCTTCTCTGTCAAATTCATGACATTTCATAAGCAACATCTAAACCTAGTGAAGTCCAACACTTGCTCTTCAAAAGCATGTATTTAAAAATATGTTCATTTTTTCCTTCAGATAATATGCGTCATTAAATGGAAGCTAGTAAGCTACACAAGATGAGGTATTATGCACTTTGAACTACACAAAGGCACACAGGATTTTTTTCAGTAATCAAATCACGAATTAACAAACATGAGCGTTCTTGTAAGACCTGCCAAATAACACCAAAATGTATTATCAATAAACATTATACTGAAAACATTACTAGGAAAATTATCACAGTAGTAATATTCAACGTGCATATCAGATAGAGATGTCTTACTCCACAGTTTCATTAATATGTGTTTACATGTGTTTATACAGACATTATATATATATATATATATATATATATATATATATATATATATATATATATATATATATATATATATATATATATATATATATATATATACAATAACAAGGCGCAAATATTAAATATATTTGATTATAATCAAACACGACCCATGATATACATATTAAATGAATACATTCCAAGTTCTGATTTACTGTCTATACCCTAAGTCTGGTTAAAAGTGCATATAATAAATAGTTGACTTGATGGCACAATCCTTCCGATCCTCCTACGCCACAGCTTGACCTCGGGGCGCCCCTCTCCCTCCGCTAAGCCCGACGGCAAGAGAAGCCCACGTCGCAGCGCCCTCTCCGTCTGCGCTGCGTCCGACCGTCTCGCCTGACCTCTGGCGCTGCGCCGCGTCACACGTACGTGACCTCGTTCGTCTCCAGCTTCTTCCGGAAGGTCGCTAGAGAGTCGACCAGATACGAGTGCACGGCAGATTCCTCCTGCGAAGTAATGGTGGATTACTCCTCCTGATTCTCAGAGTTAATGCCACTGTATCAGGAATTTGGAAAATGGATAACATTGTTATAATCTCTGGAGCATCCGTCTATTGCAAGGACATCAAACAAACGCACACGTACGTCCACACGGACATGCACGCAAAATCGAAATAATAAAATTTCGATTTTGTGTACACGTCCACACAAACACATACACACAGGCGGATCTAGGAACTTGATAAAGGGAATGCAACGCCCTTAGTTTCCCTAAATCCGCTCGTGTTATATATACTCTGTTTGCGTGCAACAATAACGAGCAACATTTAGACAGACAAACTAGAAATCCAGAGATAATTCACTCACATAAGTTTCCTTGTTTCAGCCGAAGTATCCAAAGGCAGGCATGGAAAGGGTCACAAAAATATACATTTAGATAACAATCATTTGTAGTAAATTGAATTATGTAGCTTATATAGACGATAATGTTGAATCGACGCAAGAATAATAAAAAAAGAATCGATATTCTTTATCTCCGCTCGCTTTTCTCTTCTCTCATTCTCAGCCTCAGGCACTCACCCAGCCTCTTATTCACTCTCACTTACTTGCTCAACCTTTTATTCACTCATTCACTAATTCCTCTTATACACTCTCACTCACTCATTCACTCAGCCTTTTGTACACTCTCACTCTCTCACTAACTCTGTTATTCACTGCCATTTCACTCAATCACTTACTCAGCCTTTCTTTCACTCTCACTCACTCACTCACTCACTCTCTCGTCCTCACTGGATCACATGAGAAATCCCCCCCCCCCCCCCCCCGACCCACACGGCACTGGAGACATACTTCCTACAAGTAACGACCTTATGCTGAAAGAAATTGTGAAATGCACTCTTTGAAGCACAAATTCCTCTACTAAGGAATAATACCGCAAGATAAACAACTGGCATACCAAAATCACACAAGAGGATAAGAACATTGTAATTTTTTAAACTGACAGTCCAAAAATTCCGTTAAGACTTCAAGCAATCGTGAAAGATTCTATCATTGTGCTAAGAACTGATGCACGTTACACAGTTTATTTAAGCATACGACCATAAGTCTTGGGAAGAAATTCTACTGTTCACACATGCCGCTCCTGATGCTGAGCAAATGCTTTACCGCTGCAGCATTTTATCAACAACATGGATCCGTTAATCTTCTATTAAAAAAACAAGCCATTCCGATCGGTAGTTTACAACGATGATTGGAATGTTACTCGTATATGGAAGGCCTATGAGTATTGTCCTCTGTCAGGCCTACTGCAGACTCAGAGATGGACTTCAGCAAATCCAGAATGAAACTGCCAGAATCACTCTGGGTGCCTCCAGGTGGACGAAGGTCATCAACATCTCTATAGAGGCAACCTTCTCAAAAAAACGATTCGCAGTCCACAGCTAAACGAAGGAAGCACCGAGAATGAAGGCCGCAGTACAACAGACAACCCATCAGCTCAAAAATAAGTTGTGGAGAAATAAAGCCCGTGAGATCCAGCAGCTAGCCGAAACCAACGATATCAGAGTTTTATTTTCAACTCAACCAAAGCTATCTTTGGGTCACAAGAACACGGAGCTCCTCCCTCAAGAGTAAAGACGGGATAACCAACCTGAAAAGCTGCTCGGAAATTGGAGCTAGCTGGGAGGAACATTTCTCCCACCAAGAAGTTACTGTAGACAGAAGAATTATTGAGAAAATACTGAGGCAATCACCCGAGAACCATGTGATTCAACCTCCTATACTTATGAAATTCAAAGATTCCATCAAAATGCTCAAGAACAACAAAGAAGCAGGCATGACCGGAATCCCAGTGAAGTTTACAAAAGCGGTGGTAATTTATTGCAGCAACGGCCCCATCGATTACTTATCCTTCATATTATCAAGGACGATCTACCACTTGGTATCAACATCATCTAAAGGATTGGTGGCAAGCTTTTCAACCTTGCTCGCCTATAAAGTAAAAACATCGACTTGTAGTCTCCTTGAGCTCCAGTATGCAGACAACTATGACGTAGCCCTTGATGAAGACCATCTCCAACAGACCCTATGTAATTTTCATCGTGCCTATTCGAAGTTGGGACTGAACATCAACGTTAGGAAAACACAAACTGTCTATCAACCACCATCGAGCGTAGAACCTCTCAATCCACCTGCAGTCCAACTCGGTGGAACAACGTTGGAGAACGTCAGCTGGCGTTGATCTTGACGCTGAAACAACCACCTGAAATGCACTGGCAACACCTATGGTCCCCTACAAACGTTTCCCAAGACTGAGGTATCAAAACCGACACGAAAATGATGCTCTACAAAGCAATCATAATCTCAGCACTCTTGTAAGCCTCAGAGACATGTTCCGTCATCATCAAAAAAGCATGATCAGCTGGGAGGTCCGAAGAACCAACGTGAGCGTCCTGCAAGAAGCCAACTCAACTAGCAATGAAGCCTATGTCATAAAGACCCAGCTAAGATGGTCACGTTGTAAGAATGAACGATCGTCTCCCAAAGCAAGTCTTCTACTCTCAACTCAAAGAAGACAAGCGGAACCAGTACAGCCAGAAGAAGCGATACAAAGATGTCTTCAAAGTCAACATGAAAAAGTCTAACATCGATCCCAACAACAGGGAGGATATTGCAAAAGACAGAACGTTTCGGAGAATCAAAGCCAGACAAGGATCCTTTGAAACCAAACGAACTGGCCCGAATTGAGCCATCTGAGGACTCACAATTGACAATGAAACCTATCCAGAAATATGATTTTTACTGACTAAATATATAATAATATAATATACAAATATACATAAAACAAATATATATGTAGTCCTTGAGCTGTATACCTGGTGGGGGGGATCTTTCGTTTGATCTTTCTCTCTCTCTTCTTTCTGCCTTTCTCTCCTTTTTCTTCTAACCATCCTTCTTGTTCCTTCCTTTTACTCCTACTTCCTTTCTCCCACCATTTTCACCATTCTTCCTATCTTTATATTCTCCATTCCTTCCTTCCTTCTCCTGCCCTCCTTCCTTCCTTCCTTCCTCCCTCCCTCCTCCTCCTCCTTCCCTTCCCCCTCCCTTCCCCCTCCTCCCTTCCCCTTCCCCTCCCTCCCCTCCCTCCTCCCCTTATCCCCATCCTACCTCCTGTGGTGTCCCGGCGCCACCTGGTCTGCTATGAGGTGCATACCCTTCGACACGAGGCTTCCTCCCATGCGCACTGTAAAAGGACACGTATTAGGTTCAGAAAGAATTGTAGCTTAAAAATAATAATGATAATAATGATAATAATATTGATAATAATAATGATAATAATATTGATAATAATAATGATATAATATTAATATTATATTGATATTGATATAATAATAATAATAATAATAATAATAATAAATAATAAATAATAATAATAACAATAATGATAATAAAATAATAATAACAATAATAATATCAATAATAAATAAATAAATCTAAAATAACATAAATAAAACTCTGGTAACAGCTCCAAGAGTATTGTCCATAATAATAGTTCTTTCCATGACCAAAAAGTCAGTAAAAAATAACTATACTTCACCTAATCTAAACACGCTATAAACAAACACTGCACACATCATTAAACACTGCCTATTAAAATCCAATCACACAAAGTCCAAATATATTGTGGTTAACCTTATCATCACTTTTTTTTTTTTACTTACTTTGCCTTACCTTAACTTGGCCTATCTACTACCATTTGATCTACGTAAATACAACATAACCCTTTGGTAATTACCCTTGGTTAATATGTCTAAAATAAAACTAAGTTGGCAATATAACTTACTTTCAATTGGTTAATATGTCTAATAATGAGTTGGCAATATAACTTACTTTCAATTGGTTAATATGTCTAACATAAACTGAGTTGGCAATATAACTTACTTTCAATTGGTTAATATGTCTAAAAATAAACTAAGTTGGCAATACAACTTACTTTCAAATATGTCTAAAATAAACTAAGTTGGCAATGGTTAGTTGGCAAGCTATACTTACTTTCACTAATATAACTTACTTTCAATTGGTTAATATGTCTAAAATAAACTAAGTTGGCAATAAGCTTTCACTAACAACTGCTGTTATATCAAACCTAAGTTGACGCTAAAATAAACCAATACAACTTTTCAAACTAACCAATGGTTAATTCGTTGGCAATATAACTTACTTTCAATCCCACGCTAGTAAACAAGCTGCTCTCACATTTCATATAAATTCCAAATAACCGCAACCCAACAGTCGAACCAAACTCCACACAGCCTAATCCAATCGCACTAATTCCCAAACGTCTTCTAAATCCAACATTCAGAAGCACAAACGACTGAACGACAGAGCCCCTTTCTAATATACTTATTACCTGTGACATATTAATACTTATTCAAAAAAATAAAGAAATTGGTAACTACTATAATATAACCCCCAAAACCTCCGCTACCATTGGCGCTCCGGCAAAGATCGACAAACGTTCAAAATTTAAGTGCACTGGCGAGCACATACCTAAGGACCCGGTGCCCTTTCTCAGCCACTTGGTGCTCTTGTGCGCTCCCGGGGCAGTCCCTTTCACTGCCGTGTTGATCTTCTTGGTAGGTCCGTGTAACACTGCGAAGGAAAAAGGTCACTGTATTGTCATTCTTTTGCAGCACGTGTTATGTACGTTTGGAATTTAAATCAATATTTGTACAGCACGTGTTCTGTATGTTATGGACAACACGGAATTTAAATCGATATTTGTAATAGTAGTTGCAAGCAGTATTATTTTTAGAGCAGTGACAGCATTTTAAAAGTGTGTGTGTGTGTGTGTGTGTGTGTGTGTGTGTGTGTGTGTGTGTGAGTGTGTGTGTGTGAGTGTGTGCGTGTGTGTGTGAGTGAGCGTGTGTGTGCGTGTGTGCGTGGTGTGTGTGCGTGTGCGTGTGCGTGAGTGCGTGTCGTGTGCGTGTGCGTGTGTGCGTGAACGTGTGCGTGTTGCGTGTGCGTGCGTGTACGTGACGTGTACGTGTACGTGCGTGTGCTTATACATATGACAGTCAGCGCTTACCCGTGCTAACGCCGGTGGGTGATTTTTGTCGACCGCCCTCCTGCTCCTCCCGCAGGTCAGTCATCTCCCGCAGGAGCGCCAGCAGGTCCGCCAGCATGGTCGTCGACACGTCCTCCGGCAGCTGCAACACGACCACTCGCTCTGTTGGGGGACAACCATCATCTTCTGTTGGGGACAAGTGTCGTCGGGTGCTTGTATTATTTGAGGACTGTGCGAGTGATTCATCTGCTGCTTCATCACTAGTTTTAAATCGAACTTCTCTTTTAATCACTAATCGAAACAAGTTAACCTGGAAACCTTAATAATAGTTATGAATAGTCTATGTTGTTATGTAATAATCATTATGAATAGTTATGATAATTATAAACCTTAATAATTGTTATGAATAGTCTATGTATGTATAATCATTATGAATAGTTATGATAATTATAAACCTTAATAATTGTTATGAATAGTCTTTATTGTTTGTGTAAGATTTGATAAATGTTTGGGATCATAAGCCCGAATGTGTATTAAAAGAATACGATTGCTACTACTAACATTTATTAAAATTGCACTAACTGAAATATTACTGCTTACACTCGACAACAAAAGTGATAAGATAATGATGATGATGACGATGATGATGATAATGATAGCATGAAAAGCAAGAAAAATAATACAAAATTGGAATACTAAAAACAACGACAATAATAATAATAATTGGAAAGCTTTTATCTTATCTTATTGCCCTCAATGTTATGAATATTCCAACAACAATTTAAGACCCATAATATCAATAAAAATAACATTATCAACACCAATAGAGCAATAGATTAGATTAATTTTCCGGCTATTTCAAGGAAGGCGAAATCAGGTGCGATCACTAGGGACTCCTTGGTGGCTGAGCACAGGTGGTGCCATCTGTATGTAACAAAATTCACTAAAAAAAACTGCAGGGAACGGTACACAAATTCGTAGTCACTGAGATAATAATAATAACAATAATAAGAAGAATGATGATGATGATGATGATGATGATGATGATAAAATAATATAATAGAAATAATAACAATAACAACAAAAAATCAATAAAATAACAAGAACAATGATAATAATAACAATAACTGTAATTAATAATAACAACAAAACAAGTGTTTTGAATATGAACTTATACTAATCTTCCCTAATATTAATAATAATAACAAAATAACAATAATAACAACAATAATAAAGACAATAATAATAATAAAAACAACAATAACAATAAAAACAACAATAATACCAATGACAATACTAATACCAGCACCAACACCACAAAAATCACAATAATAAAAACCAAACTTGATTTCCCTTCCCCCAGAACTCGAGCAACCGACTCACGCGGGTTGGTCGACTCGTCCATAAACACGTAGGAGTCAGGGTACGTGTGCAGGCAGAAGCAGCGTCTCGCCCGCAGCTTCAGCCTCCAGACGCCAGGAACTTCCAGCATCCCGACGAGGCTCTCATCTGCGGTCGTCGGCGGGCTTCCTCCTCCTGGGGAAGAGGTGGGAGGGATGAGAGAGGGATGAGAGGGATGAGAGGGACGAGAGGGATGAGAGAGGGGTGAGAGGGACGAGAGAGGGGTGAGAGGGGTGAGAGGGAGAGGGACGAGAGGGACGAGAGGGAGAGAGGGAGAGAGGGGGAGAGAGAGAGAGAGAGAGAGAGAGAGAGAGAGAGAGAGAGAGAGAGAGAGAGAGAGAGAGAGAGAGAGAGAGAGAGAGAGAGAGAGAGAGAGAGAAGAGAGAGAGGGAGAGGGAGGGAGAGAGGGGTGAAAGGGACGAGAGGGATGAGAGAATTCCTGTCTTAAAGGAGGTTCAAGGCAATGTTTGAAATAAAACGAGAGAGGGAGAGGGAGAGGGTGGGAGGGAGGGATAGGGAGAAAGAGAGGGAGTGGAGGGGTAGGGGAGAAAGAGAGGGAGTGGAGGGGTAGGGAGAAGGAGAGGGAAAGGGAGAAGGACGGAGAGGGAGGGGGAGGGGAAGGGGAGGGGAGGGGGAGGGAGGGAGGGAGAGAAGGAGGGAAAGAGGGAGGTGGAGTGGAAGCGATTAAGAGTTAAAGGAAAGGAGAAATGGAGATGAAGATGAAGGGGGTCATGAAAAGGAGAGAGAGAGAGAGAGAGAGAGAGAGAGAGAGAGAGAGAGAGAGAGAGAGAGAGAGAGAGAGAGAGAGAGAGAGAGAGAGAGAGAGGAGAGGGAGGGAGGGAGGGAGGGAGGGAGGGGAGAGGGAGAGGGAGAGGGAGAGGGAGGGGAGGGAGGAGAGAGAGAGAGAGAGAGAGAGAGAGAGAGAGAGAGAGAGAGAGAGAGAGAGAGAGAGAGAGAGAGAGAGAGAGAGAGAGAGAGAGAGAGAGAGAGAGAGAGAGAGAGACAGAGAGAGAGAGACAGAGACAGAGACAGAGAGAGAGAGAATATACAACCAATCCAAGAGCGAGGCCAGGGACCAAAGAGGCAGACCTCGCGACTCACCGATCTTCTTGAAGACGGTGAGCTCGAGCGGCTTGAGGGGCGAGACGACGTGTCCCTCCGGCTGGATGAAGTAGACCTTGAGTCCTCAGCCACGACGCCACGAGGGGGGCGCCTCTCCCTCCTTCAGCGGTGGGGACCTCGCCCTGCCGTTCTGACAATTTGGGAATTCTCAAGTCATTAAAGGAAAAATTTCAAAGGGATAAATACTGTATTCCAGTTTTTTACAATTTAATTTATAATACCCCCCCCCCTACGTTCTAGATACGAGGCACGTCAACACACACCAGCACAGGGTCCTGCGGAAACTGTCCTACCGTCGTGTACTCAGGGGGCGTTGCCAGCGGCGGCTGGGGCCTCGGAGGGGCGTGGGGCTGGGTGGGCGGTGACGGAGCGGGCCGAGTCGGCATCAGGGTCGGTTGTGTGGGCGGGAGCGGGGCCGTGGGAGCACTCGCCTGCCCGAATCCATACGGAACTGTAAGGGAGAGTCAAGTGTGAAGCTGAAATGGATATTCCTGCTTGTTCAACCCCGTCCACTTCCCCGACACGTGTGTGCGCTCAGGGTTATGATTTTACAACCTCCATCCACTTCTCCGACGCGTAGATCGCCAAGTGTACGTGCTAAGGGTTATGGTTTTACAACCTATCACCCGTAATAAATGATTATCGGTAAAGCGACATAAACCCGCTTTTCTTGATATGGTATGCATTTCCCACCCATGTAAAAAGA
>NW_020870578.1:237686-247686 GCF_003789085.1 Penaeus vannamei
ATTTGAACTATACATATATTAATCCTCATTAAAACACCTGAAAGAAAATATTTCAAAATAAAAGCAACAGATATATATTGTTAAAAAATTGGCCCACAAAATACTGACACAGAGAACAGTGTGCTATGCCTGCATGCATTTTTATGTAATTAATGCCATTATTACTCAATACGTGCATAAACAGAGGGAAAGCAGCATTTCAGTGTCAAAAAACTGCATACAATAATACATGAGATTTAAACATGAACACTTAGACACGACACCACCACCACTTGCTTCAAAGCTCAGTGAGAGACAAAAACACATCTCCTTTCCCTCATATTTCATGAGTAACATAAGCTGATCTATTAACTCACCAACAACTGTCATGTTGGCTGTCTTGTCATCAAATGTGAAATCTGGCCAGTCCCTGCCCACTTCACACTTGTACTGTCCGGTTGCAGTCAGGTCCACTTCACGGAGCACCACCTTGTTCTCCTGTGACTCTTCCATCTGCAATACATTCCAGGTCTGAACTTCAAAGCCTTTTTTACATTCAAGTTGCATATCAAAAACATGATGTTATGTACAGTAAGTATCAATGAATCAATACTGAACAAGAAACTAAAAGTGAAGAAAATCATTGCAAATCATCATCAATGACATTATTACAATAAAAAAATTACCCATAATATTGCCAACCATTTACATGGAATTCCTTAATCTAACAAACTTTTACTACATCAAAATGTGTATACACTAACATCAAATCCCCAAAGAATTAACAGAGTACAAGTCTACTTGAGATTTTTTCGTCTATCTGAGAAACTTCAGTCTTAATGCTTTTAACTGTCCTTTGCCTGGTCTTCAAACAAGGAAAAAAAATTACTGTTCTCCAGTTTAAGCTATACTCAAAGTACTTATACAACAGGCAGCAGCACCACTCTGTCTCAATGAAAATCCTAATTAATAACTGCCGAGTTAAGCCACCTCTTCCAACATTTATTGGAAACAGTAATAAGGTCTCTTTATTTTCCTCTCTTTTTTGCTTATTTGTTAACCACTAACATGACACAACAAATTATATGGCACAGATTGACAGGTGTAAAAATAGGGTGAATCTAAACAATGTCACATAATTACATATTTGTATAAATTACTTGATGATATAAAGGTAGAAAAACAAAAATGTTTTCATTAAAATTAAGTGTTCCATACAATAAACAGTCTTTAGCATACTCTAGCCATTTTTTTTCTTTTTTAGGGGGTTAAAAGGTTAAATGGAAGTGATGCTACCTGGCTATACTATATTAAATTTGTTGTATATCTGATCATACTATCTGTTAAAAAAATGTATTTGAAGTTTTTCACATTTATATAGAGGTCTCTTGATCTCAGTGTTATAGATGGATGACTGTGTATTATATTCAAGCAGTCAAACAGATTGTACTGTATTCACTTACAATGACTTGGATATTTGAGTTGTTGAAAGCTGCCATCATGGGATCTTCACTGGGTGTGTACCTGCAATACAAAATTTTATATAAGCCCTGAGAGAGAACAGATAGTAGTCATTGTGTGGACAGCTGGTTCTCAAGTTTTTTTTTTTGTATCATTATCCTTGGCCCAACCCCATTATCCTTCAGTTAAGTGAAGTTAAAGGAAAAAAAATTAGAATACATTTGGGAAACTAAAGTTATTCAGGAAATAAAGAATTTGATAAAAACATTAACTAGGATATTTTTCCCTTTATTACAACTTGTAATTAAAGCATCATTCCTATGGCAATTAATATGAAGTAGACATTATTGCTACATTATTTAAAGGGAAACATGATATATTTCATCCTTTTAAAAAAATCAACAAAAAGGTCTGTTGAAGACAGTACACATCACATATTAGTATTTTGCATCTTTAAGCTGATTTCTGGCTTTGGTTTGAATACAAACTAAAGCCAAAAAAGGAGCCTTATATTACCAAGTTGTTGCAAAAGGGATGAGCACATCAAGAGCTCTCCCGTCATCTTTTCATCAAGAGTAAATGGGTTGTTAATATCATTTATATACTATCATTATCTATTTACCTATTCATTCATTCATCTTTTTATTAATACCACTTACTCATTACTTTTGGAAAGTGCCTCACTGCCCCCCCCCAAAAAAGACTATTATCCATATGGGTATCATTACCCTTAGTTTGAGAACCACTGGTGTAGACAATGCTTCTTACACTCACAAACAGTTCTCTCTGGGGTGGATGAAATTATTTTGAGGTGCAAGACACAAGAGGAGGAAGGGCATGGAGATATATTACTTTGTTCATATTATCTTTACATAAAAACGGTGTACAAAAAGGAATTTCCTAGATGCGTGTAACATGTTCCAGTAATGCAAATTTAGCCAGGCAAGCATGCCATTCAGTTTGTGACAGTCAGTTTCCATAGGAACCTTCCACATGGGAAACTACACCTCTTCAAGGTTAAATAGGTATTTTAATTCTTGAAACATGAGCGTTTCTCCTTTAAAAAATAAATAAAAAGAAGAGAAGATGGCACATTAAAAAATGGAAAAAAAAAAAAAAAAAAAAAAAAAAAAAAATCACTTTACAGGTAAAGTTGGTTTACAGCCCCTCTGAGATGTCATAATAACCTTATTCAATGCACCATTCTAAAGTTGGTTTAACATGTGCATCCTCAGGGAGTGAGGTGTGTACTATGACTGGCCCAGGTTTTACTTTGGCAATAGACAAAGTATGCATCCAATAATTCTTTGATTGAGTACAAGGGAGAAGGGTTAAATATGGTAAACATCCTGGAAAGATGATCTCCCTTGGAAAAGGACAAGGGGTGTATCCTGTATTATCATACCTACATAACACTTTAACTGCCCAATGTCTCCTTAACTGAAACAAAGTTATAATGATTATAATTCTAAAACTGTATAATTTGAAATAAATTAGCTGAGAACAGCCTGACTCAATTATCATAATTTTTAAAAATCATACAAAATAAATATTCAGTCCTAGTTTCTCTATAGCCTTTTGACACAGTATTATTCAAGGTCACTATTGAGTAATATGATGCTATCATCCCCTTTTTCATTAACCTCAAAAGAGGAACTAAGTTGTTGGGGTCATCTCAACTTCAAGGTCAGTTGACCTGCTAGTTTTACACTGCCTCATTAGCATTAGAAAGTTGCATTGTATACTCTTTAAAACAATTGCAGCTGTTGAGCATTTAGGTCCTGACATTCAGCTTCCATAGTTGATAGGAATATGTGAGGAAGCACACTTCATATGGAGAACAATAACCAAACTATAAATAGAATCCATCATTAATGATAAAAGCAAGAACCTTGTCATGGCTGTTACCATAGACCCCTGTGTGGTTCTCAGTGAAGAGAAGAAGCCTCAGGTGGAAACCTGTGGCCAACATCAATAGGCTTCTGGCATCTCAATGAAAGGCAATTGCTGAAAAAATGAGGCTATGGCAGACCCACAGCTCTCAATACCCAAGTACTGGTATGGAGGGCTGGTCACAAAAGACCAAGGCCAACTAACATTGATAATGGTAATACGTTACCATTAGGTAAAAGTGCTCAAAACACCCAAGGTACTTTAATTTTCAATGAGCATGTATGGTTACTGTGTCAAATGACAAGGCACACTTCAGTTTCTTGCAGGAGCTCTTTGATAGAGGGAAGCTAAACATTGCAGCTCAGACTCTAGGTTCTCTTGTCACATACACGCTAGATGTGATCATGTTATATCCTAAGGTTATTGGCCCTAGAAAGTACCCTACAAACAAGTATTGGTAAATATAAAAGCACCCAATTTTAGCTTCCTCACCCTGGGGTCTTGTATTCACAGTATCAGGCTTCTGTGAGTCTATGACCCCATAATCAGAAGTTTACGCAATTTCATAAATGTGCTCATAAGGTTCCTTGTTATGTAAACTTTGAAATGATGATATCACTGTGCAGAGAGAGTGAGAGAAAAAAAACTTTTTGATTAGTGCTATTGGGTTTTCCTTACTTTTCTTGGAAGTATTGTTTGTGCCTGTGTTACTGGGGTGGCTACGTCTATGCTTCTACTCAATCAAGTTTCTTTTAGAAGGAAAGCTTTCTTAAATACCTTCAACTGTCCTCAAGTAAAGCAAGCTCCTACCTGAAGAACTCCTCATCGTTGAAATACCACTTGACAGTGTAGAGATCTTCGGAGCCCAAGTCATAATTACAGGTGAGAGTCTGGTTGGTGTAACGTTCTGCATTCAGAGGAACATCCAGGTTCGTCACGTAACCAGCCGACCCCAGCATGACTGAAAGAAACAAAACAAGTATTAATCAAAGTCACAACAAAATCAAATGTTGGTTACGTGCGATTTAACATAATTCTGAACACGACATAACTATAAAATGGGAATCTCAGTGAATAATGGTTGAAGAACTACAAAATAGTTTATCAACAACAGTATACATACATACATACATAAACACACACACACACACACACACACACACACACACACACACATATATATATATACCTTTTTTTTTCTTCTTTTTTTTATCTATTTTATTTATTTATTTATTATTTTTTATGTTATATTAGAGAAAAAATACATCATGATTAGTATAGAGGCATTTCCCAGTACATCAAACAGAGCTCATGATTAGCTCTCCCTTTCACACAAGCCTCAAACTCTCAAATACATGTATGTCTATCACCCTGTCTGTCTCTGTTTTGCTCCAGCATGCCTATCTACATAGTAAAACGAAGCACATCAATAAAAAAACTTCTTGTACAACCTAAACTTTCCAAGGTGCAATACAATGGATCCTCACATATCGCTGTGCATTTGAACCACAGACATCTAACAAGTAACAAGGTAAATGATGACACATAACATCAATCACTGACCAATACATTCCAGTTGGGTCCATTTGAGACCTGTGGCATGGTTGACAAGAGATGCGTTTCCCGATAACCTATACATTTGTCAAAATTACATAAAAACGCGAGTCTGGAATACAATTTGAGACATAGAAAGCGAAGCAAAGGTAAGTACAGGTGGATAAGGGGACTTCCTCATCCATTTCCGCCAATTCAACTTAGACAACGACTTAAGGGATTAATCAAGAATGCCTTCGGGTGGTCTGACACTTTCCCGTCATCGTATATGAATGATTATCTTAACTTTCCTGTTGTTCACTTTTGAATTTGTGACATATGCTATATAAATGTATCACAGACTACTCGTGCCCCAGATCACGTACCGTCCGAATGGTCTATCAACGAAATTTTTGTCTGTTACTTTCCACAAACTTTGACCATGAGAAAATAAAGCAGTAAAGCAGAATTAAAGGAGCAGTAAATTGCGAAGAGCCTATAACTGTCAATGACAAAAAAAGGTGGGCTGTAACCTTTGAACAGAGTAGTAAAAACTGGAGTGTTTAGGTAACTCTGAATCTTTATAAAGTCTACACCTGTGGTTCCCAATCCCAGAGTCGCACCCGAAAAAGTTTGAGAAACACTGGTCTACATAATCAACAGCGGCTGCGAGAATCGTAAGTACCTTTTAACAGGTTCATTTACACTTTTTTGTGTGTACAGAGCGAAGCCAGGAATAAAAGGAATCAAACATGCATCTCTTTGGTCTACCATAGAAAGTAATTAAAAAGTTCACAAATACACCAAAAATCATCTCAAAATTAAAAAATGTAAACGAACACAATGATGTTGAAACCATATTTACACATAGTAACGTCCCTTGTTAGCAGTGATCGATAATCAGGTAATTGGGTCAGAGGAGGGTAATTAGTCTGCGCCCCCCCCTCCCCCGCTAAAAAAATAATGCTACTATAATATTAGAGCAAGACAGGCTTTATCCCTGAATCGCGACCAATATCTAACGACATCTAACGAGACAGCCCAATTATCTTCTGTGGTCTGCCCCTCTCCCTCTGTCTTCTCACGTTATTTTTTGTTTAATGAATTATCCGACTGGGTACAAGTACTGCATGACACATTGAAATTACGACCACAGTTACCAGTATTACACACCTACTCTCACGTCAATCTTATCTGCTTATCTGCTTTCACACTCAAATCCTCGTATGTAACACACCTTTATACACAAGCATCACGTGAGCACAAACTCGACGGACGGAAAACTTCAAACGGACGACCCCTAAGAAGAAACAGCAACAGAACAGTATGAATGAAGTTAGCTGATATAAAGACAATAGCTGGAATGACCATTTCTAAGGACAGAAAGAAAGAAAAGAAGAAAAAAAGAAAGAAAAAAGAAAAAAGAAATGCTGGTAAGACCATCAATCCGCAGTCGCTGAAACGGCTAATGGTGCTTCTGTGAATACTTTTTTCATCATTGTCGGGCATGCCAGTTTCTCTTAGAAAAAATATATGCGTATATGTATTCCTTTCCACTCATGCAATTACCTCTTACTTTTTTCTCCCCCATTCCTGCCTTCTTCCCTACTCTCTCTCCTTCCTCCCTTTCCCTCCTCCCTTCCTGCCATCTTCTCTCCCTCCCCTCCCCTCCCCCTTTTCCCTTTTCCCTTCCTCTCTCCTCCTTTCTCCCTTCCTGACTTTTCCATCCTTCTCCTCCTTCCTGCCTTTTCCCTCCTCTCTCCTCCCTTCCTGCCATCTTCCCTCATCTCTCCTCCCTTTTTCCCTCATCTCTCCTCCCTTCCTCCTTTATTTCCCTTCTCCTTTCCACTCACAGCTCCACTTTCCCTGCAATTTCGGTGCAGCACCTACTCGCTCCGCCGGCCTGCGTTACGCCATTCACTGTCCTTCCCGAATTTCCATTTACATGCCTGCATAATTGTTCGTTCTTCTTCCTTTACGATACATTTGTTTCTCCTCTTGTTTGCATTTTCTTAATAACCGTTTTTGTGTTTTTGTTTTGTTTATTTGTTTTTCCTGTTGTTTTCTTAATAACCGTTGTTGTTTTGTTTTGTTTGTTTTTTTGTTTCTCCTTTTTAACCATTTGACATTTTGCTATTTCTCCGTCACTCTTTCCACTTTTTCCTGTCCCACTTTCTTGCACTTCGAATGCCTCCAGTTCTCTTCTACTCTATCCTCTTCCAAACTTTCTCCCTCTGACATCTCCTTATTCTTACTTACGACTCTCTTTAAGACCAAAATTGCGGGCAAAGAAGAGAGAGAGAGAGAGAGAGAGAGAGAGAGAGAGAGAGAGAGAGAGAGAGAGAGAGAGAGAGAGAGAGAGAGAGAGAAGAGAGAGAGAGAGAGAGAGAGACACGATTCACACCGAGTGAACAGACAACAGAGAGAGGGAACGTAGATAGGGGAGGGGAAGGGGGAGAACAGGAGGGCGTTACGAGGGAGGGGAGGATAGAGAACAGGAGGGTGATAGGAGGGGGAAGGGGAGAACAGGAGGGTGATGCAAGGGGGAAGGGGGAAGGGGGAGAAGAGGAGAGTGATGCGCGGGGGAAGGGAGGGGGGAGAACAGGAGGGTGATACGTGGGGGAGGGTAGGGGGAGAACAGGAGGCTGATACGTGGGGAAAGGGGTGGGGGAGAACAGGAGAATGATACGAGGGGGAAGGGGAGGGGGGGGGAGAACAGAAGGCTGAATGCGAGGGGGAAGGGGAAGGGAGAGAACAGAAGGCTGATACGTGGGGAAAAGGGGAGGGGGAGAGAACAGAAGGGTGACACGTGGGGGAAAGGGGAGGGGGGAGAACAGAAGGGTGATAAAGAGGGGGGAGAGGGGGGCGCCTGCAGTCTCGGGAGCGCTCAACTTTCAATTCCGGCAGATCAGACTTCCACCGGCTCGCTTCACGGGGACTATCTCTTCAAGTAGGCCTAGCCCTTGCTGGGGACTGCGAGGGAGGTTAGACAAAGGCTGATGCTTTTCCCTTGTTGCTGAAAATCACTTTCTGTTCAGATCGAAAGATTAGGAAGAAAAGAACGAAGATATCACATTCAGACATAAGAAACAAGAGGAAAAAAAGAAGGAAATAAGGAAAAAGAAGGAAATAAAGAAGTAAAAGAGGGAAATAAGGAAAAAGAGGGAAAAGAGGAGGAAAAAGAAATGAGGAGGAAGAGGGAATGAGGAGGAAAAAGAGGGAAATGAGGAAGAAAGTTGAAGAAGAGGAAATATGTAAAAGAAATAAGAAGGAAAAAGAGGGAAATAAGTAGGAACATCTGGGAAATAAATGGGAAGAAGAGGGAAATAAGGAGGAAAAAGAGGAGAATGAAGAAAATCAAGATACCATCCGAAGCGTAAGAGAGAGAAAGTCCTCTCCGGAAGATGGCTGCCATGCGCGCGGAACGGCCAATCGCCCCGCTGGCCCTTCCGTGGCAGGTCTTTATCTCTCCATGATCGCCCTCACCATCATCACCATTAATCGTCGCCGCGGATCAGAGTCGTCTCTCCAGCATCGCCTCAAATGGTGCGCTCTGAAGGGGTGGGATGGGGGTGGGTGGGGGGGAGAGGGGGATTGATCGCCTTTCGCCCGCGTTCTCTCTCTCTCTTTTCCTGCACTCCCCATTATGCTCTTAGATTATCTGCGACTCATATTTGTTCTTTGAGCCTACGGTTTATAATAATTAAAAATAATGGTAGTGGAGATAATGGTGATAATGGCATGTAACCGTTATTACAACTGTTATTAAATTTATTGGACTCCTTAGATTTTCGCCCCCCTCCTCCTCCCCCTCCCCACAACAGCTTACTCACACCCGATAATCTCCCGACCGCTATTGTCTTCCCAGTCAAGAAACACTCCCCATCCTTCCCTCCCTTCCTACTCTTCCTCTCTTTATTACTATTACCCGTAGCCCCTTAATCCCTTTTCGGGCCTCCTCTCGACGTGTTGAAATGCGGGGCACGTGAACGACCGTCGGGTGTCCCTCCTCGCCGCTGAGCCCTCTGTCGGGTCGCAAGGGGATGACCCGGGTTGTTCCTGCACAGTCGCCCTTGCTTTCGACTCTCGACTACTCGACTCTCGACTCTCGACTCTCGACTCTCGACTCGACTCTTGACTCGACTCTTGACTCGCACTTTATTCATGAAGGTCGTTTCCTCTAAACTGTAAATTGTCAAAGAATAAAATGAAATAAAATAGCCTGCATACAGTCGCCCGTGATTTCGACTCTTGACTCTTGACTCGCACTTTATTCATGAAGGTCGTTTCCTCTAAACTGTAAATTGTCAAAGAATAAAATGAAATAAAATAAACTGCATACAGTCGCCCTTGATTTCGACTCTTGACTCTTCCACTTTCTTCATGTTCGTCATTTCCTCTAAACTACAAATTGTCAAAGAATAAAATAAAATAAAATAAAATAAATCAATAAATACTACTAATAAAATACTCCCTAAAACAGACCGCGCTGGAGAAGGTCCGATCTGAGATTTACAACTGAATTTCCGCAAATCCTAAATAATAATCTACAGGAGCTAAAAGTAACCCATTCCCGCCCGCGACTTCCCTTCTTTCCATACCATTTCTCCCTCCCTTTTCCTCCTCTTCCTCCTTCCTCCTCTCCCCTTTTCCCCCCTTCCCCCGAACCAACGGCCAGTCAGCGCCATTAGTCTCTTTCATTTTCCTTCTCCCGCTCTCATCTTTCTATCGCCTCTCCCCCTCTCTTCCGCTCGCCTCTCCCTCCCCCTTCCATCCATCAGGGAAGCCCGACAAACCCGTGATTTTTCCGCTCCCGGGAGTAATCTGTGCCTCTGGACACTCGCCTGCATAATGACGAGACAGAAACGGGACACTTGGTTGGTCCGGGGAGGAGAACCCGCACGGGGGAGGGGGAGGGAGAGAGGGAGAGAGGGAGAGAGGGAGAGAGGGAGAGAGGGAGAGAGGGGAGAGAGGGAGAGAGAGAGAGAGAGAGAGAGAGAGAGAGAGAGAGAGAGAGAGAGAGAGAGAGAGAGAGAGAGAGAGAGAGAGAGAGAGAGAGAGAGAGAGAGAGAGAGAGAGAGGGAGGGAGGAGGGAGGGAGGGAGGGAGGGAGAGAGAGAGAAAGAGAAAGAGAG
>NW_020870578.1:255186-272686 GCF_003789085.1 Penaeus vannamei
GACGAGACCTCTCTCTCTTCCTTTCTCCCGTAGACTGACTATCCCACTCTACCTTGCTCGCGTGTGTGAGTGGATAAACAAACACAAGCATCACCGTTGAAAGAAACAAATATCAACAAAGCCTCACCTACCACCTCGGTATCAACGCGTCTCATATAAACACATATAAAAAGAAACTAAAAACAGACACAGGGCTACTATTCGCAAGTTCGAACGACTAAATACAAACGACTCCACCGGGCCTGCACAGCGTAAACAAAGCAGTCACAGACACCCGACCGACACGTTCCGCTCCAACACAGGCCACCGGAGTGAGAGAAACGGCCCAAAACTTCGTCCTCGATGCACTTAGGCCGATGGAGTCATGCAAGCGCAAACGGGAAGCGGAGGGAGGGAGGGAGGGCTCGAGGGAAGCGGAGGGAAGGGAGGGAAAGGCTCGGAGGGGAAGAGAGGGAAAAGGGAGCTGGAGAGGAAAGGAGGGGCGGTGGAGGGAAGGGGAGGGAAAGAAAGCTCGAGGGGAAGGGAGGGAAAAGGGAGGGGAAGGGAGGGGAAGGAGGGAAGGCTGGAGAAAGGGAGGGAAGGAGGCGGTGCTCAAGGGAAGGGAGGGAAAGAAGCTCGAAGGGATGGAGGGAAAAGGGAAGGGGAGGGAAAGAAGCTCGGAGGGAAGGGAGGGAAAGGGAGGGGAAGGGGCGAAGGGAGGGAAGAGGAGGGGGGAGGTGCTCAAGGGAAAGGGAGGGAAAAGCTCGGAGGGAAGGGAGAAAGGGGCTCGGAGGGAAGGGGAGAGGAAAGGGAGGGAAGGGAGATGTAGGGGATGAGCGCAGGGTGACAACTCAAAACGATTACGGATTACAGGGGATTGGGTCAGTGTGTCCAATGGGAGTTGAGTGATGGTGATTGACGAAGTGGGGGGGGGAGGGGGGGGGAGAAAGGGATGGAAAGGAGGACGAGCGAGAGGAAGTGGAAGAACAGATGAAGGAGGGGAATCGCAAGAGGGGTGAGGGAGCACAAGGGGAGCGTCCATTAGCCGTCTCCCCTCCGCTCATTCATTATTAACAGCTCATTCACACCGCGGTGCGAAAAAAAAAATTGAAAACAAACACCATTTTTAATACAGAAGGCAAACATTTTAGCGCGAGGGGACCGGGGACGCGGCCGTGCTATCTGCGTGCCCAGACTGACGCGAGCGAGCCGGGGCGTCGTAAATCCAGTAACCGGACTTTATCTCGCCCCTTCCTTCAGCGCAGCTATTTTTCGACTCTTTTCTAACCCGGAATATCTTGGATTCGTCGCCCTCGGAGTTGCCTCCAAGCGCTACTACATTCGGCCGGATTCAAAAGCCTCCAAGCACTGAATGCGATGCCGAATGAGTGAGAATCTAGTGAATCCCGAAACTGGCCTTAAAAAGAGAAAAAATAAGAAAAAATAAGAAAAAAAAAGAAAAAATAAGAAAAATAGAAAAATGGAGAAAAAAAAAATCCAAAGCGTTTTGTATCCGCTGCCTCTGTCTCCCGGCAAGGCAAGGGCTTTTCGAAACGCCTCGGAGTATTCGGCGTCAAAATCAGCTTCTGTCTTCTTTTTCTCAAACCTCAGCGGCTCATTCTTGGAAGCACGACTCGGAGCCGTCTTCCCCGCGCGTTCGTCATTATCAGAACTACTAATTTCGGGGCCGCGATGCCAGGCAGTTCACCCGAGAGCTCCCCTCCCGGTCCCCCTCCCCCTCCCCTTCCCCTCCTCCTCCCCTCTGATTCCGTCAGCTCCGACGTCCATCATCATCAATCTCGGTTGCGGCGTCCTCCCTTTCTACTCCTCTCCTTTTCTCTCTCTCCTCCCCTCTTCTCTTTTATCTAGCCTCCTCTCTCTCCTGTCATTCTCTCCTCCTCCTCATTTCCGATCTCCCTTCGTCTTCTCGTGCAAAAACAAATACTTCTCCATCGTCTTTTTTTTCTCCCTCTCTCGCTAGGATACAATTTTCTCGTTCCTTCTGACGCACTCTTATCTAAATCTACTAACCCCGCCTCTTATCCTTTCCGTCTCTCGCCCCCTCGGAGCCATTTTTGCGCGACCCCTCCTTCTGTTTCCCCCTTTCTCTCCCTCTCTCCCTCCTCCCTCCGTCTTCACCTCACCTCTTTTTTGCACGACCTCTCCTCTGTTTCCCCTTTCTCTCTCTCTCCCCTCCGTCTTCACCTCACCTCCTCGATCTCTCGGCCCTCAGAGACATTTTTGCACCGACCCCTCCTTCTGTTTCCCCTTTCTCTCCCCTTCCCTCCCCTCCCTCCGTCTTCACCTCACCTCGACGGCCCTCCTGTTTCCCCTTTCTCTCTCCTCTCTCGTCACCTCACCTCGACGGCCGAGGGCCCTCCAGCGCCACTCTGTCGGCAGGAGGCCCCCGTCGGCGGCGCTCGGGCTCAAGGCCGCCGACGCCTCGCCTGGAGCAGCTGGAGGAGCGATTCGCGACTCACGGAGGCGGAGGCTGTCTGCATGGGAGGGGAGGGAGGGGAGGGAGGGGGAGGGACGGAGGGACAGGAGAGGGAAGGACGGGAGGGGGGGGAGGGGGGTGAGAAGGAGCAAGTGTAAGGTAGGAACTGGGAGGAGGAGGAGGAGAGAGGGAGGATGGAGAGAGGGGAGAGAGAGGAGAGAGAGGGAGGAGGAGAAAGAGGAGAGGAGGAGAGGAGAGAGGAGAAGAGAGAGAGAGAGAGAGAGAGGGAGGAGAAGAGGAGAGAGAGGGGGGGAGGAGAGAGAAGAGAGGGAGGAGGAGAAGGGAGAGGGGAGGAGAAAGAGGAAAAGAGAGGGAGAGGAGAAAGAGGAGAGAGAGGGAGAGAGGAGAAAGAGGTGAAGAGGGAGGAGGAGAAGAGGGAGAGGAGGAGGAGAGAGGAGAGAGAGGGAGGAGGAGACAGAGGAAAGAGAGGGAGGGAGGAGACAGAGAAAGAGAGGGAGGAGGAGAAAGAGAAGAGAGGGAGAGAGGAGAGAGGAGAGAGAGGGAGAGGAGAGAGGAGAGGGAGAGGAGACAGAGGAGAGAAAGAAGAGAGGAGAGAAAGAGAGAGAGAGAGAGAGAGAGAGAGAGGAGGAGAGAGAGAGAGAGAGAGAGAGAGAGAGAGAGAGAGAGAAGAGAGAGAGAGAGAGAGAGGGGAGAGGGAGAGAGAGAGAGGGAGAGAGAGAGAGAGAGAGAGAGAGAGAGAGAGAGAGAGAGAGAGAGAGAGAGAGAGAGAGAGAGAGAGAGAGAGAAAGAGAGAGAGAGAGAGAGAGAGAGAGAGAGAGAGAGAGAGAGAGAGAGAGGAGAGAGAGAAGAGAAAGGAAAGAAGAAAGAAAGAAAGAAAAGAAAGAAAGAAAAGAAAGAAAAGAGAAGAAAGAAAGAAAGAGAGAAAGAAAGAAAGAAAGAGAGAGAGAGAGAGGGAGGTCCGCCTCCAATCAAACACGACAGATTACGTCCGTCGCCGCCGCGCGCATTCAAATTAATATCGAGCGCAAGCAAGCGCACTTAAGGGCCCGACCTTGCCCTAAGGGGAAGGGTTGGCAGCCGGTCTTCCGCCCTTACCTTGGCAAAAGGGTGACAGCCGCCCTTGCCCTTTAGGAGAGGGTGGCAGCCGCCCTTGCCCTTAGGGAGAGGGTGGCAGCCGCCCTTGCCCTTAGGGAGAGGGTGGCAGCCGCCCTTGCCCTTAGGGAGAGGGTGGCAGCCGCCCTTGCCCTTAGGGAGAGGGGCAGTTGGCAGCCGCCCCCTTCCAGCTTAGGCAGCCTGTCCTCCGGTGCACATCCGGCGACTCTGCTTCGCTCTCCGGCAGAAAACAGCACGCAGACGAAACACAACGGAGAGGCGGCCGGCCACCCACGTGGGCGCGTGATCGATTGTTCCACAACAATAAATCGCCAGCAACAACATCCACCGGGAATGTTTGCAATCCTCTGGCGGGGGGGGGGGGGATGAGGGGATGAGGGGAAGAAACTGGAAGGAGAATAAGTCCAGGAACAAGGCCGGCGAGTCCTCGAGCCGAGGAGGCATCCTATGCAGCCCAGACACGGCCCAAGGAAGCTGAGGATTCGCAACGAACAACCTTTTCTTAACCTTGAAATAAAATCATAACTGTCGGTGCGGCGGCGGCGGAGGTGTGGCGCCAGCGCGGAGCCAAAGCCAAGTGCACGGACTCGGAAAGCAAGATTCACGTGCATTGTGCCTTCTTAAATGCAATCGGCCATTCGAGACCTCATTTACGGGGGGGGGGGGGGGGACATCCGAGGCGTTCCGGATGCGCTCGCATTGTCTGCCGTGCGAAGGCTCGCGGGGACTTCCGCTCGGCTCGTTGCGAAATCCTATTCGCGCCCGATGGGGAACACACGTGACTGCGGGGACGGGGAGTGTATGTATGCGTGTATGTATGCGTGTGTGGGGGAGGGGGAGCATTTTCGAGCGTCTGTACACGCGAGAAAACGCCGGTAAAAGCTATGCGTCCTCGCACACTGACACCGCCAGCGGGCTAGTTTGCCAAAACGCGAGATCAAAACACGAACAGAAAACGCTGCAGTACCCCCTACCCCCTACCCCCATACCCCCTTATGCAGCAAGACGAGGGGAAGAACGACGCGAGGAAGCCACGCCTCGGGAGCCAAATGAACGACGACGACGCTCTTGACCCCTGACCCTGCACGACCCAAGCGCTGCCGTTCTCCCACGCGGGGTCGCGCTCCCCCTTCGTCCTGCCCCGTCTTCCAAGGGATCTGTGCGCCGCCAGCTGGTATTTCCATCGCTCAGGATACTAATGGTGGATTTGACCATAACTGGTAAAATCTAACAACAAATGAATCATTGCAAGACGGCGCTGCAAGATAGCCATAGCCATACATAGATAATTAGATAGATAGATCGACAAATACGTGCACAGGACTGTATCCCTCGATGAGCCCCGTATGTTTTCGGTTTAAAGTAAAACAAAGTATACCAAAATAAAATCATTTTACTTATCTTACCTAAATATTTCCATTTGCTTGAAAAATCGCTTCGTAACTGTGTACACAAAGGCATAAATGCATAAATACATAAATATCTACGCATGCGGGGATTGCACGCATGTATACAGTTTACATAACTATATGAAATTTATATGAAATACGTGGGTATGTATGTGTACGTATACATACATTCATATATGTATGTATATATATATATATATATATATATATATATATATATATATATATATATATATATATATATATATATATATATATATATATATATATATATATATATATATTATATATAATATATATATATACATACGTGTGTGTATGTGCGTATGTGTATGCGTATGTGTGTGTGTGTATCTGTGTGTATGCACATATATGTTTATATATGCATACATATGTAAGTATATATGTATCTATATATTTATTTATATAAATGTATATCTTTATATACATATATATATGTAAACAAACAAAACACTCACACCCACTCACACATCTGTGGACGGAAACACACACACGCCAGAGCCCGGTCCGAGCGGCTTCCTCGCCCCCTCCCGCAACACGTCAGCAACATGTTCAGAGACGCCGATCGATGATTAATATTGCAAACCGGAAACAGTGATGCCCGGCAGCCGTACATGTGCTGGGTTTTCTTGCAGCCTGTTCGCCCCCGGCCGCTCGCTCCCCGGTCAGCCTAACCACCATTCAACTCTATATTACCTCTGCCTCCAAAACAAACAAACAAACAAGCAAACGGACGAACAAACAAACAAGCAAACGGACGAACAAACAAACAAGCAAACGGACGAACAAACAAACAAGCAAACGGACGAACAAACAAACAAGCAAACGGACGAACAAACAAACCAGCAAACGGAACGAAAAAACAACAAACAAACAAGCAAACGGACGAACAAACAAACAAGCAAACGGACGAACAAACAAACAGAACGAATGAAAAAAAAAAAAAAAAAATAATCGGATAGTCATATTTTCCGCAAAAGAGATCACGCCTCACTTCGTTTCCGTGGCGACTAAAGCCTTGCGAATCTATATATAACTACCCTTTGATTCCCTGACTTTCCTCTCCTAACTCATTCAAGGATATTTTTAACGCCATATTGAAAAAAAATAATGATCACATCTACACACTCTAAAGGTCTAAACAAGCGCCATGAAATCCAAGTTACTCTCTTCAAGAACATTCACAAATTGGACCTATCACCCCGTTTGCTTGTTTTATTTTGTTTTGTTGTCTCTTGCCAATTGCATTTAATAATATAAAAAAAAAAAAAAGATCTGCGGCACCCCTGTCCTGCCCCGCCGCCCGCCTATGTAAACAAAGGTCCGGCTTGTTTCCATTTGAAAGGAATCGAGGCCTAATCTTATTCCTCCCGACCGGCTGCGGTTCTTGGGGACTTCCTGGTCCGGCGAAGAGAGTGTATCTCCTCAAATCTTTTATCTATCTTTTTATCTACCTTTCTCTCCCTCTCTCTCTCTCTCTCTCTCTCTCTCTCTCTCTCTCTCTCTCTCTCTCTCTCTCTCCTTCTCTCTCTCTCTCTCTCTCTCTCTCTCTCTCTCTCTCTCTCTCTCTCTCTCTCTCTCTCTCGTTGCCAGGAAGCCTCGCGGATTCCCGGTCGGCTTCCTAGCGGGAGGATTTCAATGGAAGGAAGATGGGGCGAAGGGGCACTGAGGGGGCCGATGATGATAAGGGTGATGAGGACTTGTTTTGGTAATTAAAACAAAACAAACAAACAAAAAAGATAATTGTAAATACTAACTCCTCGGAAAATCAATATCAACATCAACATACCAAAACTAATACTAATTATGTCAACTTTTCGAAAGCACATGGAATGATCCCAGACTGTGCCTGAAGTCTAATGCAAATCAAGTTAGTTATTTGGTCACAAACAATCCGCTGGTGACTAACAATATCTATAATAATAATGATGAAAAAAGAACGATAATGCCAATAATAATCATCATGATAATTATAGGTACACAGGCTACTACTACTACTAATAATAATAATAACAACAATAATAACAATAACAATAATAATAATAACAATAATAATAATGATAAAAATAATATCAACCACAACAGTGGTCAAATACTCTTACTACCACTACTACTACTATAATAATTATAGGAAAAATAAGAAAAAAATGTGATGAACATATAATTATCATAGCAATAATAACAAAAAATTCAACAACAGCAATAACGACAATAACACCAACAACTGCATTAACACCAGCATCCGATATCACAAAACAACATCAGCCCAATCAATCCAATCGAGTGGTCCGCAGGTAATTAACGCACAGGTAATTAATACAACCAAGATCCACGCACGCTCCTGGTTCTCAGCTGTGATATAAGAATAGGGAGCAAAGGATAGTTTTTTTTTCTTTTTTTTTTGCAAGTTTTGACATAACTGAATCAAACTTCAGGAAGATTCAGGAAGTTTTTTTTGACTTTCAGGATCGAGAATGACTGAAATGCTCGTTAATATCCTGAGGGTCGTTTGCCTACACAGTCTCCAAACAGTCCAATCCGATCATAAATGCTTAATCGTCGTGATCGCGCCCATAATGAGGTCTGTATTAGTGGCATTAATCTATGAGGATTAGTCCTTCCTGCCAATTAGGACGGGCTGCCCGCTCCTCCGCGTGGAAATTGGTTCCGAGCCCCAGCGTCACGACCTCCGCTGCCCTCATTCCCTCCCAACTGCCCTGGCGAGTCGTCCTTCCCTCCCAACTGCCCCTTTTGAGTCGTCCCCTCCCTCCCAACTGCCCTGGCGAGTCGTCCCTCCTCATTCACCAACGCCTTGTGAAGCCTGACCCCCCCCCCAACCCAACGACCGGGAAATCCTGGCTAATGGGAACCACAACGACGCTGCAGCCGACGAAAGCCTTGCGAGAGGACTCACTTTCCCCTTAATGGAAGGGTAATGGGATGAAGGGGCCTCGGAGGGAGACGATAATGACAGTGACGGCGATGAATTAGATTGGCCATAAATAATGAATAATAATCACAATTGCAAATATCCATAATACTGATCGGGAAAATCTACATCGATATCAAATCACCAAAACTCTATCAATCTCTCGATCATGAAAAAGCCTGCCCTAGAAGAAGAAGAAGAAGAAGAAGAAGAAGAAGAAAGAAAGAAGATGAGAAGAAGAAGAAGAAGAAGAAGAAGAAAGAAGAAGAAGAAAGAAAGAAAGAAGAAAGAAAAGAAGAAGAAGAAGAAGAAGAAGAAGAAAGAAGAAGAAAAGAAAAAAAGAAAAGAAGAAAAAAAAGAACAGCACACACAAATGGATCGATAATTGACAAGAAATTAGATACTCCCGCGCCCCTCTTAATGACGATCCGCTAATCACCCGCCCGACTCGAACCACCACCAGCTGGCGCCGACGGAGGCAACGCGACTTTAACGCTAACAAAGAGAGCGGCCGTATCGCCTCGGCCTATTTGAACATCTGCGGCGATTACCTCTTCCGCCCGTTTGGCCGCTGACTCACCGGGCGGCGTCGGAGGGGGGGGGGGGCGGGGGGCGTGACCTGGTCCCTCCGAAGGCTCCCGGACCATCAGCCCTTTTGCCTTCCTCTCCTCTCTCTCTCTCTCTCTCTCTCTCTCTCTCTCTCTCTCTCTCTCTCTCTTCTCTCTCTCCTTCTCTCTCTTCGTCTCCCCCCCCTCTCTCTTTCTCTCTCTTCGTCTCCCTCCCCCCAGCTCTCTCCTCTTCTCTTCTCTTCGTTCCCCCCCTCCCTCTCTCTCCTTTTCTCTTTCTCTCTCTCTCACCGCCTGCCCATCCTTCCGCCTTCCTTACTGTCTGCTGCCTGGCTGCCTACCACCCTGCCAGCCTATCTGCCTGCTAGCCTATTAGCTCGTCTGCTTGCTTTCCCGCTAGTCTATCTGCCTGCTTTTCTGCTAGCCTGCCTGCCTCCCTCCCTCCCTATCAGTTCGCTTACCTGCCTGCCTGCTTATCTGCCAGAACAACCGACCTGCCTACCTTTCTGCCTGCCAACTAGTCCACCTGCTTGCCGTCATACCAACCAGCCTGTCTTTCTACGAACTGAACAATAATAAAATGAATAATCATAACCAAATTCATCTTCTAAAACTTCATCCCAACGAAGAAGAAAAAGAAATGGAAAATCGTACCGCCCGCGTGACATATGACGGGCCAAGACTGATAAAATGGGCCTTGATTTGAACGAACTGTTATCTACGTCCAATCGACACATTTATCGCTTTCCAACTGCGAAAGAAACCGGCCCTATCTGTCTCCGCCTTCGTATCACGTCTGTATATTTTTTAAAAAAATTAAACCGAACTGTAAGGGCTGAAATCAGGAAACTTCAATGACCTTCCCAGCCTCAAAAGGTGAATCAGGAAACTTCAGTGACCTTCCCAGCCTCAAAAGGTGACCTATTTCCGGCAAGGTACTCGCTCTACTCGTCCTTCTGCACAGAGTAGTTTCCGCCGTCCCCCCCCCCCAGCCCCTTGACCGGTTTCTTAAAACTGAACAATGAACATTCCTTATACGGACATACATATACACAGAAATAAATGCATATCAGTCAGTCTAGCCATGCATATCTACCATAGATATAGATAGATAAATGTATATGCATAACTGACAGATCAATATGCATATATTTCTGTGTATATGCATGTCTGTATACACGAATATTCATTGGATCGGCCCTGGCACAATTTTAACAGACCGGCCATCTCTCCACACTCCTCTGCCGCCCGTGAGCTTATGCAACGCCCCTCCCTTCGCCTCTCCTGCGGCAGGAGGCTCCAGACCCTAGATTCCGCGACGGCAAGTTTCCTCAAGAACGATGATGAGTGATGATAGTGATGCTAATGGCGATGGTGATGATGATGAGGCGCTAATAGGACTGTAGGGGGAGTTTAATGATAGAATAAGGACTATTGTGGGTAAGTTGCATTTCTGATTTCCTCCTCTCTCTCTCTTTCTAATATCCGATCTCTCTCTCTCTCTCTCTCTCTCTCTCTCTCTCTCTCTCTCTCTCTCTCTCTCTCTCTCTGAGTTAAGTTGCATTTCCTCTTCTCTCTCTCTCTCTCTCTTTCTTTCTTTCTCTCTCTCTCTCTGGCGGGTGAGTTAAGTTGCATTCCTGATTTCCTCCTCTCTCTCTTTCTCTGACATTCCTGATTCTTCTCTCTCTCTCTCTCTCTCTCTCTTTCTTCTCTCTCTCTCTCTCTGGCGGGTGAGTTAAGTTGCATTCCTGATTTCCAACGCCAGGCGAGCCTCTGAGAGCAGTTCGTCCAAAGCCAATCGAAACTCTAGCCAAACTAACCGAAAACGAACGAAATAACAGCATTCCGCAAGATCCATTTCTTTAATGGAGAAACCAATAGAACATGGCAGTACTGATAGGCCTATGTCAATAAGAGATAACACACGGAGAAGTAATGGCACTGAGCGGCACTGCATTAGACGAAGGACAAAACGACGGCACAGGCTTCCGAGCCCGGGGCCGGCGGCAGGGGGGGGGGGGGGGGGGGGGCTCGGCCTCGTCTCGCCGGAATCCTGACGTCACAGGCCCCCTCCCTCCCCCATCCACCTGCGTCACGACATGCACTCTAAAATTCTCCTCTGTCACGCTATGGGAGCTACTGAAGTGCCAGTCACGTTTGTCAGATCAATACAACGCCGTGAGGCCGTGAAACTTCCCTGTCTCACTCACATACAAAAATATTCATGAGGACTCGCGCTTATTCACCCAATTTCTATATATATTCCCTCCCCCCCCACAGACGAAAACAAATCCCCGGCCCCTTCCATGCTCGAAGTCGCGTCCTTGCCAACGACCTTCGCCGCAGGTGGTGTCACGAGGCCGCGTCGCCGAGGGGAGTCCGCCTCTCCGCCGCGCAGACACGAGGGGCGAGGGCGCGGACGGGTGACCTTTCCCTCGCGCGGAACCAGGCCACGCGAACGGGCATCCGCTCTCGAGCAACCGGTCCTGTGCAAGCTGCTCTGTTGCAAAGCTCGAAGCAAATCCAGCAGACCCAATTCCTACCTCCCTCAGGGTAATCCTCCTCCTTCAGGGTATCTCCCTCAGGGCATCCCCCTCAGGGTATCTCCTTCAGGGCATCTCCCTCAGGGTATCTCCTTCAGGGCATCCTCCTTCAGGGCATCCCCTCAGGGCAATCCTCCTTCAGGGCATCCCCCTCAGGGTATCTCCTTCAGGGCATCCCCCTCACGGTATCTCCTTCAGGGCATCCCCCTCAGGGCATCATCCCCTCAGAGGCGTCTCCGGGAGCGGGAGGGACGCCGCGCACCGCCCTTCCGCCCGACAATCCACTCCTCCCAAGGATAAATCACCCTGGCAGCCGCCCCTTCCCGAAGGCCGATGACGAGAAGGCGAAAGGACAGAGAGCAGCGGCAGGGGAGAGTCGGGTGAAGATGGCGAGAAGGAATAAATAAAAAGAAAGAAAGAAAAAGAAAAAAAAAATGACGAGAAGGCGAAAGGTCGGGTGAAGATGGCGAGAAAGGAATAAATAAAAAAGAAAGAAAGAAAAAGAAAAAAAAACGGATGGAGAAGGCGAAAGGGAAACGGAAGACGGAAGAAAAAGGAATAAAGAAGAAAGAAAGAAAGGGAAAAAGGAAGAAAGAAAGAAAAAAAAAAAGAAAGAAAAGAAGCTAAAAGAAAAAATACGGCGAAGCAATGCGTCACAAGAACGAGAAGGGAACGGAAGACGAAAGAAAGGAAGGATGAAGACGAAAGAGCAAGACAGACGAGAGGGAATAAAAAAAGAAAGGCTTCGAACAACGAGGAAGTACAAACGAAGGAGGAAGACTGGCTAACGTGATTTAAGATGTCATCAGCTGCTGACGCTCACGCCCCGACAAGTGGGATTACGTTCAAGCGGTGCTGACGTGACGCCCACAGTTCACACGCCCGCAGTTCGCACGCGCCCGCCTCATGAAAGGCTATCGCCGATGATGACGGGACACACACACCACACACACACGACACACAACACAGACACACAACACACACACAAGCACACACACACAAAACACACACACACACAAACACACACAAAACACACACACACACAAACACACACACACACACACTTACACTCACTCACTCACTCACTCACACACACACACACACACACACACACACACGCGCGGCATCTGTCCATCTCTACCCCCCCCCCCGTCTATCCGACTGTCTGCCTCTGATAAATACACTGAATCAATCATACTAAAGAGGGAAGGGAGACATCTCTTTGGCACCCGAAGGAAAGGATGGATAAGGGGGGTGGGGAGAGAGAGGAGGGAGGGAGGAGGGGAGAGAGAGGAGGGGAAAGGGAGGGAGGGAGGGAGGGAGGGAGGGAGGGAGGAGAGGGAGGAGAGGGAGGGAGAGAGAGGAGAGAAGGAGAGAGAGAGAGAGAGAGAGAGAAGAGAAGAGAGAGAGAGAGAGGGAGGAGGGAGAGAAAGGAGAGAGGAGCAGAGGAAGAGAGAGGAGAGAAGAAGAGAGAGAGAGAAGAGAGAGAGAGAGAGAGAGACCAAAGACAGACACAGAGACACAAGGAAAGGAGTGTGAAGTGAGACGCATGTGTGAGTGTGTGTGTATGTGTAACACAGTTACATGTACTTATGTGGATTACTCGTACTTATGTGGGCATAGAGATAATCACAACAAAGACAAATCAATTAAAACAGACAGCACAGGACGCAGTATTGTTGTTAAAACGCATTCGCCCCATACCGAGAGACGAAGCCCTTGGCGGTAAAAGGCAAAACGTTTCCCATCGCGGTATTGGTATCTACAATGGGTGGTCTTACCCCTCCCACCCTCTCCTTCTCTTTCCTCCTCTCTCTCCTCCTCTCCTCTCCCACTCTCTCCACTCTCTCCTCTCCCTCTCCCGCTCTCCCACTCTCTCCTCTCCCTCTCCCTCTCCTACTATCCTTCTCCCATCTCCCCTCTCCATCTCCTCCTTCTCCCTCTCCCCTCTCCCCCTCTCTCCTTCTCTCTCTCCCCCTCCGCCTCTCTCCTCCTCTCCCTGCCTTCCTCCCTACTCCTTCTGCCTTCTACCCCTCTCCCCCCTCTCCCTCTCCCCTCTTCTCTCCTTCCCTTCCCTTTCTTTCCTTCCGTCCCCTTCCCCCTTAGATTCTCTTCGCCAGTTCTATGCACTCGATCAGAACTGTTGCCACTGGTTGGGGTTGATGCTTTTAAAATCCAAAATCCCGGGACGGCACCAAGAACAGGGGGCAAGAATGCAGATACGGACAGGGTGCCATGAGATAAGCGTAAGGGCAAAGAAATGAAAGAAAGAAAAAAAAAAAGAAAAAAGAAAAAAAGAAAAAAAACAAAAGAAAAAAAAGAAAGAAAGAAAAAAATAAAACAAAAAAGAAAGAAAGAAAAAGAAAAAAAAAGAAAAGAAAAAAATAGAAGTTAAAAAAGAAAAGAAAAACCATATACGAGATTGAGGAAGGCACTGGCTCCTCACACCAAACGCCCAATCTTTTCCCATAGCCAGGCGAGGAAAATCGGGGTCGTCCGAAATGAAGGGTTATTGGTGCGGCGGGGTCGCAGCGGCGTCCGGATAAGTGAGAAGGCGTCCTGATCAATCGGATGACGGCCGGATAAATGAGAAGGCGTCCGGATAAGGGAGAGGCTCCTGATCAATCGGATGACGGGGCCGGATAAGGGAGAAAAGGCGTCCTGCATGCAATCGGATGACGGCCGGAATAAATGAGGGGTCGGAGTAAATGGGATGGCAGCCGGATATATGAGAAGGCGAAGGACGGGTAAAATGGGATGGCAGCCGGATAATAAGAGGCGGCGCGGTAAATGGGAATGGCAGCCGGATAAATGAGAAGGCGGGGGCCGGGTAATGGGATATAAGCCGGATAAATAGAAGGGCGGCCCGGATAAATGGGATAGCAGCCGGATAAATGAGAGGGGCGGGGGGCCGGATAAATGGGATGGCAGCCGGATAAATGAGAGTCTGGCCCCGAAAATGTGACGCCATCAGTGATTCAGGACCCGCCGGAAACTGAGACCCCTTTCCGAGGCTAAAAACCCGCTGGGATTAATTAGCCGAGATCAAATCAAGCTCTCAAGGTTGAGAGGAGAGAGGGGCGCGGAGGGAAGGAAGTTCAGCGAAGAGGGGAAGGAGGAGGGAGGGAGGAGGGAAGGCAAGTAACGGCGGAGGGAAGGAAGTTCAGCGAAGAGGGGGAGGAAGGAAGTAAGGCGGAGGGAAGGAGGCCGAGCGAGTAACACGATCCACCTCCCGCGGCGACGACTTCCGCGGGTCGTCCCCCCTCGCCCGCGCGCACGACTCCGCGACGACCTCTTCCTCGGGTGAGGGCTTGGGTGTCCCGCGCCGCCGCAATCCGGGCATTAGCCGTCTCAGGAACAAGCTCTTAGGGCGGCTTAGGGGCACTTTCCCGCTCGGCGGCGCGTGGCTTCAAAGAGGCAGCATCTAATCCTTTCGACGGCGCTTGTTAAGTCGGTCTCATTTACCGCGATGGCCCGGAGTGGATATAAGGAGTGGATATACGGAGTGGATATAAGGAGTGGATTATATCGGAGTGGATATAAGTGGTTATAAGGAGTGGATATACGGAGTGGATATAAGGAGTGGATATAAGGAGTGGATATACGGAGTGGATATAAGGAGTGGATATACGGAGTGGATATACGGAGTGGATATTAGGCCTTGATGGAGTTCGCGGGAGGCCATGAAGCGCAAGGGACATTTTCTTCTCCGATCCTGCGGTCCCGGAGGATCTCTAACCGGTTCGGAGATTGAAGCCGATTGAATGGTCGGTTACGGATCGGTCCCAGTTACTTTTACCCGAGGATACCAGTTTAATTTTTTTTCTACTTTATCTATATCAAGTTTCGCTCTCTCCCAGCAAGAATAGAAGAGAAAAACACGAGACAATAGTGAAAAATTATTCAAGCGAGAATCTACCCAACGCGAGACGAACATTTCCTCCGCCCACTACAGGCAGCATCCACGACGCCCTGGGACGCCCATGTCAGCGCCGGCGGGAGCGATCCGCTTGGGCTGAACAAGCAGTACATGTCCCCTTCCCGGCGCAGTGTACCCCCTCTCCCCCCCACCTTCCTCCAGCCCCCGCACGCCCATGTGGCCACTTGTTCACAGCCCTGCGAGCGGCAGGAACCCCACGAGGCCGCCCCGCCCACCCTGCCTCCGGGAAGCCAAATCCCGAAGGAGTCGCGGGGGGGGGGGTCGCGGGGAAGCGGGAATCGGAATGAAACTTTGATCAACCCTTTCCTCTGCTCGCCGGACAGCCTCCCTTGCAACATCCACTCCTTTCGCTCTTTTCTCCTAAAATGCACGAACTCAGGAATACCCACAAGGAAAATCCTCCCCTAAACCACTCGTTCAAATCGCACAAAACTGCGTCCCGAAAAGAAAAATGAAAATATGAAGCAATTTCCGACAAGCGAATAATGTGGACATGTTGCAGAGGCGAGCGAGTTGCAAGAGGGGACCATTCCCTGAGAGAGAAGGTTCGCGGGGGCCTCCCGGAAGGGCGGGATAATCTGAAAGAAAAAAGAGAAAAGAGAGAGAGAGAGAGAGAGAGAGAGGAGAGAGAGAGAGAGAGAGAGAGAGAGAGAGAGAGAGAGAGAGAGAGAGAGAGAAGAGAGAGAGAGAGAGAGAGGAAGAGGAGAGAAGGGAGAGGATGAGAAAGGGAAACAGAGGGGGCAAAAGGTAAGGAACAGAGAGGGTGGAAGGGAGAGAGGGGAGGGGAAGGAGGAAGGGGACGGAAGGAAGGAAGAAAGAAAGGAAGGAAAGGAGTGAGAGAGGGAGAGGGAGAAGGAGAGAAAGAACCTCTCTCTCCTTTCCGTTGTAGGCCCTTTCGAAGCAGGAATTCCGGCGCCCTTTCATGCCTCCCAGAGATCAATATCGTAAAACACTTAAACGCCACGAAAGACGATGATATGGCGACGAAATAAAAGGAAGAGCCGCACGGATGATAATGACGGCACTGCTGGCGGCGGAGATAAAACGGGTAACGACGATAATGACACTTATCATTAAGCTAAGACTACGCGTGAGAATGAGCCTTACATAAACAAGGTTATAGGTCTAGCTGCAGAAGGCCTCATGGTCATGCTACCGAGCGGCGTTGTGGCGGCACCACAGGCCAGGAACGTCAATATCAACTGCAGGCTCTCGTCGGGGAACAATAACTGCGCCACTGTTACAGTAGAGGCTGTTCTCATGAACACACGAGTATGGATAAAATCAGTACCGTCACCTATTGTAATTACATTAAGAATGCAAGAGGGTGTAATAAAAATAATCACGTTGTTAATAAATATAACGAAAATATCGCTGGCAGTAATAAAGACGATGATAGCGATACCGACATCAACAGTATTACCAACAGCTCAGCTATTACCAGCATAAAAACAGCTATTGTTGGCACTGCACGGCGCGAGGTCTGGCACTGCACCGCGGCTGCATCTGCTGAGGCGAGTGACCAGCCGTGACTCACCCAGACGCAGCCAGCCCCCTCTCCCTCGGCACTCCGGACTCTGCAGCCGCACAAAAACACGGAGGCGAAGCTGCGTCATCACCTGGGGCGTTAGAATGACAAAGCTGCCAGGTAAAAAGCGCCTGCAGGTCTTGACACCCGAGTTCAGCTTCCGTCAGGTGGCGCGATCGGGGGGCGCTGACGTGACGAGGCGGTGCAGCAGCGGCGGTGCAGGTCGGGCGGACACCGCAGTGGGACGGCGGCGCAGCGGAGGCGCTTGCAGGAGGCCAGGTGCGGCTCTCGACCCATTCCACTGTCCATACACACATACATACATACATACATACATACACACACACACACACACACACGACACACACGCAGAGGCACAGTAAGAACACACATGCAACAAAGGCAGGCACAACGGACAGACACACACACACACACACACACAACACACACACACAACACACACACACACACACACACACACACACACACACACACCTTCAGCGAGTCATCTTCACCATGAAGACTTTTAAGACACGGGTGGAACAACGGATAAGAGGAGAGAGAAAAGTAAAAACAGATGAAAATTCGAGAAAGAAAAAGATGAGGAGGACGAGCAGATGAAAAAATAATGGAGGAAATGGAAGAAGAGCAGGAAGGAAAGAGGAGGAGGAGGAGCAACGCGAAGAAGTAGTAGAAGAAGAAGAAGAGGTAGAAGACGAAGAGGAAGAGGAAGAGGAGGAGGAGGTAGAAGACGGAGAGGAAGAGGAAGAAGAGTAGGAGGAGGAGGTAGAAGAGGAAGAGGTAGAAGAAGAGGAAGAGGTAGAAGACGAAGCGGAGAAGGAGGAGGAGTATTAACGGGAGGAGGAGGCGGAAGAGGAATAGGATGACAACAAAGACACTGAGGCAGACGGCGAGGAGGAAGATGCCACGGCAAGCACTTCCAAGAGGGAAGTCCCGGGCGGGCGTGACGCAGACCCCCCCCTCCCCTCCGCCCCCCGACCCCCCCCGAGCGCC
>NW_020870578.1:277686-282686 GCF_003789085.1 Penaeus vannamei
CGGGGGAAATACCACACACACACACACACGCTAATTCGCCCAGACATACATTCGCCTGCTAATATCACGGACATAAAACACAAACAAACAATAATATCACAGAAAACATAATAATACAAACCATAAAAAGGCTCCCAGGCATCGGTGTTCTCTACCAAGGCTACAATCAGAAGGACAATCACATCCCTACCTCCTACACGAAGCCCCTTCTCAGCCCCTTCGTTGAACTCGCCCCGTCTTGTCCCCTTATCAAACTGCCCTTAAACCAGCTACTACGAAGCTCCACGGCCTCGGGACCTCAGGAAACGAAACTCGACGCGGCCCTTTCGTAAACTGACCCGAAGCCTCCCCAAGGCCCTGTTGGTCAGAGGATCGCCGGAACGGAACGCGAGGAGGGGGGCGAGGGGGGGCGAGGAGGCCCGTGCATCAAGGCAGCCAAGATACGGACCGACGCCGAACTTTACGGCTGCTCCCGGGAAGCTTAATGGCCCATAAAAACCCGGAGAAAGAGAAGGAAAAACGGAGGAAGAGAAGGAAAAACGGAGAATGAGAAAGGCCGCGAGAGGCGTCGGGGAAGAGGAGCAAAGCCGAGCTCAGCCGAAGCCGCCACCACGTCGCAGCCGGCGAGAGAAAGTCGGGGTCCATCAGACAGTCTTTGCGTGTCGGAAGTCAGCCTTAAAATAGCCTTTGTTTTGTTACTCGGAGGACAGAACCAGTGGAAAAGAAACAGGGGGGGGGGGCGATAAAGGAGGGTAGGTGGGAAATGGGAGGGGGAGGGAATGAGGAGGGGAGAGGAAGAGGAAAGAATAAGGAAGGAGAGGATGGGAGAGGAAGTAGATGGGGTGGATGGGAGAGGAGGGGGAATGAGGAAAAGGGAGGAGGAAGGAGAGGATGGGAGGGGATGAAGAGGAATGGATGGGTGATGGGAGGGGAATGGAATAGTGAGAGAGAGAGAGAGAGAGAGAGAGAGAGAGAGAGAGAGAGAGAGAGAGAGAGAGAGAAAAAGAGAAAGAGAGAGAAAGAGAGAGAGAGAGAGAGAGAGAGAGAGAGAGAGAGAGAGAGAGAGAGAGAGAGAGAGAGAGAGAGAGAGAGAGAGAGAGAGAGAGAGAGAGCAAGCGAGAGAGACAGAGACAGAGACAGAGCACTGAGAAGAAATGACAATGTGTCCCGCAGGTGGTCCAGGTGGCCCGGCCCATTCCGCACTCAGCCAGCGCGCGGCCGAACCTCCCGAATGAATACTGATCACGATTCGGCCGCCGGTCCTCATCGTCATGAGCCCAAGTCTTCTTCTCTTAAGGTGTCCGCGCAGCCGGTGTTCTTGGGCGTGTGGAACTGGTGTTCGTGGCCGGAAAGTGTATGAGGGGGACGTCCCCCCTCCCCCCCCCATTGGTCATCGCCCCTCCCCCCTCCCCCCCATTGGTCATGTCTCCCCTCCCCCCAATGGTCACGTCGCCCCTCCCCCTCCCCCCACTGGTCACGTCGCCCCCTCCCCTCCCCCATGGGTCGCATCCCCCTGCCTCGTTCCCGGGCGCAGGGCACCCCGGAGAGCCGAGACCTCGGCTTCCTTCCCCGCCGACGCCAGCCGGAAAGAAGGACAAAGCGACAGCCCAACAGCCGCCCGCACTCGCCAGATCCCACGGCCGTTTACATCCTCCGGCGACCCTGCAACGGACACGGAAGCGGCTGCAATAATGCATTCCGCTGCAGTGGTATGAATGGCCGCCTTGCCCTGCCCGCCCGCCCGCCCGCCAGCCGTCCCTCCGCGGAAACTTCGCGTCGCCGTCTCCCGGATGTACGGTTCCCCCCCCCCCCCCCCTCGGAAAAAAGGCTTAAAATTGGCGAAGCAAAATGAGCGACGCAGGCGGAAGCAGTTCCAGTTTCTCGCATACTTTGCATACGTGAAATGCCACCCATTCGCCTTCAAGAGGAAGAGGCCTTACCCAACACGCGGAGGAACATCAACGCCCTTCCAGCGATGCCTCGCGTCGCCCTCACCCCCCTGGAGGAGATGTCACTCACGGCCGTTGCAATACTGCAGCATTTTTAGCCGCCCTCATCCGGCCGACCGGCTCCACCTGCCGAGCCACGGGGCCGCGACAACGCCCGGCTCAGCGGCCGTCCCTCGTGGCCCTCCTTGGCTCTCCTGATCGCAAAACGGACGAACTGCCTCAGATCTTCACAAGAAGTTCGCGTTTGTGCGTCTTTGAGCGACGGACCTTGGAGGTGGACCTTGAGGCGGACCTTTGGACCTTGAAGGCGGACTTTGAAGGCGGATCTTGGAGGCGAGGAGGGGACCTTGAAGGCGGACCTTGGAGGTGGACCTTGAAGGCGGACCTTGGAGTCGAACCTTGGAAGTGGACCTTGGAAGCGAAGCGATCCCTTCTAGAGACGCTATAAGTCGCAAGAACGTGTGGCCGGGAAGACCGCACTGCACGCCCCTCCGTCGTGACTTCGCCACTATTATGCACGCAAATATATACCGTTTACCTCCCCTGGTCAGCCCTTCGATCCATCTCGTTGAGCGAACGAATCCTAAATATCCACAGGATATTGTGGATATTAGAGAATTAGAGGTAGAAGAGAGGGGGAAGAGGGAAGAGATAAGTAGGTAGATTAAAATGGAACGAGCGGAAGGGAGAAGGAGGTAGGCAGAATGGATGAAATGAATGAAATAGATAGATAGATAAATAAATATATATATATATATATATATATATATATATATATATATATATATATATATATATATATAGAAGAGAGAGAGAGAGAGAGAGAGAGAGAGAGAGAGAGAGAGAGAGAGAGTGAGACAGACAGAGAGAGAAAGCAAGAGCAAGACAGACTTAAACAGATCACAAAGCGGCAGGCGACAAACAAACAAAAACAACAACAACAACAACAACCCCCCCCCCCACAGAGCCCAAATACAGCCCCATTGTTAAAGGAAACAATATGGCGAGACAGTGACAAACCGCCTCGCTTTGAGCACGGGAAACGAACGGCCTCGCATCATCACGTTATCTCTCTCTCTCAGACTGGACTCGCTCGTGAGGATAATGTCGCCTCAGCATTGAGCACGACCTTTCGCCTCGCCCTTCGCCTCATTCCGTCTGCTCGCCTCATGCACGCTCCCAGGCGCTTCGCTTCGTGCAGCTCTCGTGCACTTCTATAAATAATAGAGGTATATTTCCGAAATCCACTCCGCTTCGTATAACAAACAAATAATAATACATAAAAAATAAAAAAAATAATAAAACAAATAAAATAAATAAAAATTAAGAAATCAAAAATAAAAATCAATAAATAAAATAAATCAAAAATCAAAAATAAAAATCAATAAATAAAATAAATAAAAAATAAATCAAAAATGACAATAAAAAATAAAACAGATTAATAAAGAAATGACCTGTTACCTATAAACGCATCCATAACATTCAACCCCTTTATTCTGCTGGAGGATTTACCGTGTTTATGGCTGACTGGTTGCCTGTTTAACATTTTTTTCCCGTTCATCTGCTTCTGTCCCTTGTGCTTCCCTCCCTGACAGGCGGCGGCAGGCCCTCGCTTCCCCGTGGTGTAAACAGGAAAGAACGTACAAACAAAACCTCCGTCTTCCCGTTTTCTTCTTCTTCTTCGTCGTCGTCGTCTTCTTCTCCTCCGTCTTCCCGTTCCTCCTCCGTCTTCTTCGTCTTCTTCTTCTTCTTCTTCTCCTCCTCCTCCTTCTTCTTCTCTCCTCCTACGTCGTCTTCTTCTTCTCCTCCTCCGTCTTCTTCTTCTTCTTCTCCTCCTCCTCCGTCGTCTTCTTCTCCTCTCCTCCTCCTCCTCCTCCGTCTCTTCTTCTCCTCCCCTCCTCCTCCGTCGTCTTCTTCTCATCCTCCTCTCTCCGTCTTCTTCTTCTCTTCCTCCTGTCTTCTTCTTCTCTCATACTCCTCCTCCGTCTTCTTCATCTCCTCCCCCTCCTTTTCTTCGTCTTCTTCTCCTCCTCCTCCTCCTCCTTCTTCGTCTTCTCCTCCTCCTCCTCCTTCGTCTTCTCCTCCTCTCCTCCTCCTCCTCCTCCTTTTTCTTCATCGTCTCCTCCAACTTTCCGTAGCCACTCCTTTCTCCCTGAAACTTTTCCCTCCCTCCCCCTTACCCCTCTTTACCCCGCCCCCCCCGCACGTCGCCCTTCCATCCTCTCTGCCCTCCACAACCTTGTCATTAAGATCACTTACTTACCGGCCCACGTGGCATGAGTCACGCTTCTCCTCCTCCTCCTCTTCTCCTCTCTCGCTTCCCTTGAACCCCTTCGAACTACTCCTACTCTCCTCCTCCTCCTCCCCTCCGTTTTCTCTTCCTCTTCTTCCTCCTCCCTCCTCCTCTCTCGCTTCCCTTGAGCCCCTTCGAACTCCTCCTGCTCTCCTCCCCTACTTCTTCCTCCTCCTCCTCCACCCCTCCTTCTCTTCCTCCTCCCTCCTCCTCTTCTTCCTTGTCCTCCACTTCATTCTCTTTCTCCTATTCTGATCTCCGTCTCCTTCACCTACTCATTTCCCTTATCGTCTTCTGTCATTAGAATCTCATTTTTTCTTCACTACAGAGGATAGTTTCAACTTTCTGTCTGTTTGTCTGTGTCAGTGTCTCATCTGATAAGGTCTTGGCGTTTCAGTACGTGGCGGGGAAGGTAGGGAGATAGATAGAGAAACAGAGAAGGATGGAAGGGGAGAGAGAGAGAGATAGAGATAGAGATAGAGATAGAGACAGAGATAGAGACAGAGACAGAGAGAGACAGAGACAGAGACAGAGGGAGAGGAGAGGGAGAGGGAGAGGGAGAGGGAGAGGGAAGAGAGAGATAGAGATAGAGATAGAGATAGAGATAGAGATAGAGATAGAGAGAGAGAGAGAGAGAGAGAGAGAGAGAGAGAGAGAGAGAGAGAGAGAGAGAGAGAGAGAAGAGAGAGAGAGAGAGAGCGTTTGTGTGCGTGAAACCACACACTTTTCATTGTGCTTACCATAGCTCTACGAAGGTC
>NW_020870579.1:0-2500 GCF_003789085.1 Penaeus vannamei
CCACTTACCGGTACTTCAACATTCTCTTTTGACCCGGAAGTGAGCAAAATTCCTTTGCTTTAAAAACCCGTAACAAATATCTATATCGCAACAGCAATAATTCACCTGAGAAGCATATAATAAAATTGAACGAGGACGTGTTTTCGGCTCCTCACCCAGATCCTTGATGATATGTAGCTCTTGGTTCCTCTTCTCCTCGAGATCCTGCAGGGTTTTCTCCGTGTTCTGCTCACTCTCCTTCAGCTGGGAGTCGAGGGAGGAGAGCCTGTTCCTTAGGGCTTCGATCTGCATCTCCACGCCGCTCTCCTGAGATCGTTTGATGGAGGATAGGTACTGTCTCTCCAGTGTCGCCATCTGTTGAGCGTAAGGGGAATGAGACGAAGGCGAGAACAAAAAAAAGGAAAGAAAGTTGTGGTGAATATCAGGCAGTCGGGGAAGATTTTTTTTTTTTTTTTTTTTTGGGGGGGGGGGCGGAGGGAGGAAAAATTGGTAATGGAAAGAGAGGAGGGAGGGAGAGAGGGTAGTGAGGGGGAAAGGGGGGAAGGTTGGTTAAAAGAGAGAGAGAGAGGGTAGTAACTGAGAAAAAGGAAGAGTGAGGAAAAATGGTAACGGGGAAAATGAAAGAGAGAGAAAGAGATGATAGGGGGGAAAGGGCAGGCAGGGAGAATAGTGACCATAAAAGAATAGACAGCGTGAATGTATTTAGGAAGAATACAGAGGAGAGAAAAGAAGGGCAATGGCGCGAAAAAAAAATCCAGGGACGAGCGCTTTGGGATAAAAAGGAGGATCACGTGTTTTTGGAAGTAGGTCTTTGAGGTCAGGCTGTGTTAAAAATCAAAGGAGCATTTGGTTCGTCTTTAGACACCAGACGGCTTAGGCAATAAACAGCTATGTTTCATGCCAAGTCATGAATGACATAGAGTCCTATGTCCATGACTTCCTGATGGTGTTTTTTATCACATACACACACTGAAACACACACTGAAACACACACCACACACACACACACACACACACACACCACACACACACACACACACACACACACACACACACACACGCACGCACGCACGCACGCACGCACGCACACACACACACACGCACACGCACACGCACACACACACAAAGCACGAATGTACCTGGGCTTCCTTATCAATACACAAGTCCTACATGCATTCTACATATCAATTACAAAAAAAAAAAAAAATCTTTAAACTTATAAACTAATCCCCGATTAATCCTAGTGCATGTCCCTTTTCCTATACCATGAACAACTGTAAGTATAAACCCCCCTCGTACAAAAAGTACAAATGCATAAAGCCCAAACAAAGTAAGAACACATTTATGTACCAATTCCACGAAGAAAAATACACGTTAAAAAAAGAAGAGAAGAGAAGAGAGAGAAAAAAAACGTAAACACAGCGTCAAGCCCCGAGTCAAAAAGCACATCAGATATTAAGGGAATACCAGCTTTAAGTCCTAGTCTATAAGATCTGTTTTCCAATATTACAAAAAAGCAAACTCGTCGCTGCCTAATGTCTCCCACTTCCCGCCTTTCGGACTGGAATCTTCGCGTGGCATTTCCGCGTCGAAGTTTGAGCAGCATTTCCTCTGCAGGATTAGTATAATTTCTGTGCATGCTGCGTAGCGCATACTGCGTGTGTATATGTGGGTGGGAAGCAGGGATGTTTGTTTGTGTGTCTGTGTCTATGAATGTGTGTGACTGTGTTTGTTTGTTTGTGTGCGCCGTGTGTGCTGTGTGTGCGTGTGTGTGTGTGTGTGTGTGTGCTGTGTGTGTGTGTGGTGTGTGTGTGTGTGTGTGTGTGTGTGTGTTGTGTGTGTGTTGTGTGTGTGTGTGTGTGTGTGTGTGTGTGTGTGTGTGTGTTGTGTGTGTGTGTGTGTGTGTGTGTGTGTGTGTGTGTGTGTGTGTGTGTGTGTGTTGTGTGTGCGTGTGTGTGTGTGTGTGTGTGTGTGTGTGTGTGTGTGTGTGTCGTGTTGTATGTGCGTATACGTGGCCGTGTGCTCGTGTGTATGTCTACACGTACTGCAGTGCATAGCATACACATACATCCGCACCTACACACATACAGTTTGACCTAACCAAAAAAAAAAAAAAAAAAAAAAAAAAAAAAAAGAGAGAGAGAAACAAAAAACCTCTCGACCGCCATCAAGCCCTTCCCTCTCCCTCCAGCACCCGGAGCCAGGAGAGCGCCAGCCCCTTTACCTTTATCGCCGTGGAGTTTTTCCTCTGGCGGAGTAGCACGGCTTTCCGGAGTGCGGATTGCTGGGCCTCGTGCTGAGCCCGGTCGTACTCGTTCACCACTTCGCCCGCTGTCACGACCCAAGCACCAGCCTGCAAGCAGATACAGCTCAGAAAAAGGTTTTCCTGAAGATTGAAGTGCTCTTTGTAGGCGAAGTTTTTTTTTTTCTCTCTTTCTCTTTTCTTTAAAGGAAGTGACGTTCATGTAAGTTTTCGTTGCAAGTATTATATAAAAAGAAA
>NW_020870579.1:20000-22502 GCF_003789085.1 Penaeus vannamei
AGGAAAGGGAGGGGAAGATAGGGTTCTGGGTACGGGAATGGGGAGGGAGGAAGAAAATTGGAGTTTGAGGTTCGGTGCAGGGGAGAAAAAGGGGGTTGAGGTTTATGGTACGGAGTTGAGAGGAAAGGGAAAGGAAGTTAGGGACATTGGGGTTGGGGTGCGAGAATTGGAGGTTGGAGTGTGTCCGAAGCGAGGGATAGGAATGCGTGGGGTAAAGAGTTGGGGAAGTAGGGGTTGGAATAGTCGAGGTAGGGGGGGGAGTTGGGGGTTGAGGTGGAGGTTGATGGTGAAGGAAACGAGGGAATTGAAGATGGAACAAAGAAATGGCAAAAGGGCATAAGATGAATGAGAAGAGAGAGAGAGAAAGAATGGAAAGAGGAAAAAGGGGTGAAGAGAAAGAAGGGAAAGGGGGGGGGGCGAAGGGATGAAAGAGAGGAAGGATGGAAAAGAGGGAGAAGTGAAAGAGAGAAAGAAGGGAAAGGGGGACGAAAAGATGAAAGAGAGGAAAATGGAAAAAGGTAAGAAAAAGAGGGAAGAGGAAGGGATTAAAGAATAATAAAAGAACGGAAGGTAGCATGTAGGATAAAAACCGTGAATGTTGAAAAAAATGGATGAAAAAGGGGGGGAGTTAAGAGAGGATGGAAAGGAAATCGACAATAAATGAAAAAGGAAAAAAATAAAACTATGAACACAGAGAAAGAATAAACAAAACAAAAAGAGAGAGACCTTAAATGAAACTTGAACAAAAAAAAAAAATATAAAAAAAAAGCAACAACAAAAAAAAAAAAAAAAAAAAAACAAGTACTCCCTCACCACTGATTTATCCATTCTTCTCCATTCTCGCTTCGCTCAGGTAAAAAGAAAACAAGCCACGCCCCCTTTCTGATTGGGCGTGGAAACCGCCTTGCACACGGTCGCCCTGCTAAAGATTCTTCGCATTCTTATCACTTTGATTAACGCGCGTTCCTTCTGGTGGGGGGTGGGGAGGGAGGGGAAGGGGGGAAGAGAGAGGGGAGAAGGGGGAGGAGAGGAAGGGGGAAGGGGGAAGGAGAGAGAGGGGGAAGGGGGGAAAGGATGGGAGGGGGAAGGGGGGGGAGAAAGGGAGGAAGGGGGAAAGAAGAGGAGGGGGGGAAGGAGAGGAGTGGAAAGGGAAAGGGGGGGAAGGGAAGGGGAGGAGAGGGGAGAAGGGGGAAGGGGAACGGGAACGAAGAAGGAGAAAGGGGGAAGGTTTAATATATATTATATATATGTGTGTGTGTGTGTGGTGTGGTTGTGTGTGTGTGGTGGTGTGTTATGGGTGTATGTGTGTGTATATATGTATGTGTGTGTGTGTGTGTGTGTGTGTGTGTGTGTGTGTGTGTGTGTGTGTGTGTGTGAAAAGTGAGTGAATAATGAACAGCCAGCGGTGCGTGTTGAATATGTATTTATCATTCAAATTCACGCATTTCAACCCCAAAGTTTCAATAACTCCGCATCTGTAACATAAACAACCCCGATGGACAGATCAATGGGCCCTAGCAACAAAAACAACGACAACACGCCAGCAACACTCACCTTACCACTAGCAACAAAGAACATTTACAATCCTGGCGCAACAAAACCATGCTGGAGAATAGTTTATGACACCAACTAATTAGTTTTTTTATATATATATATATATGTATATATTGAGGCTGTAAATCACCGCATCCTATTCATTTGCACTGAGTCTGCGATGAGTCAATGTTGAAAAGGTGAGTAGGAGTTAATGAGGGCTAAAGAGCATTGCACCATGGTCTTTGAGTATACTCTCTCCTCCCTCCTTTTCCTCTTCCCACTTTTCCTTCACCTTCTTTCTACTCCCTCCTTTTCTTCCCCCTCCTCCTCCCTCCTCTTCCCCTTCTTCCTCTCTTCACCTTCTTCCCTCTCCCTCCTGCTTCCCCTCCCCTCCTCCCCCTCCTCCTTTTCTTCCACCTTTCCTTCACTTTCTTCCACCTCTTCCCTCCCCTTCCATTCCCCCCTCTGCCCCTTCCGCCTCCTCTTCCCACCTCCCTTCACCTTTTTCCACCCCCCTCTCTCCTCCCCCTCTTCCCACCCCCCTTCACCTTTTTCCACTCCCCCCCACCCCCTCTCCCCCCACCCCCGTCTCCTCCCTCCCTCACCCGTCCACTTCCCATCCTCTCCCCTTCCCCCTCCCCTTCATCGCTCCCCTCTCCCCCACCCTCCCCCTCCCCCTCCCGACGCTGAATTCAATCATGGGCGAAAGCTGGCGTCCGATAAGCTGCGAATTGCGATGACTGATTGAAAATATCCTCATGACCTCTGATTGACGTAATTTGGACGTACCGCGCACAGACAGAGCGATCGGGGCCATTGTGACGTCTTGGGTGTGGCTCTCTGGCGACCGACGATAACGTGCGTACATAATGTGACGCGCGTGCGAGTGAGTACCGGACACTCTTACGTCTTGGCCTTCCTTGACGAGCCGACGTAGCTGACGTAACGCGTATAAATAAGTGATGG
>NW_020870579.1:25080-27580 GCF_003789085.1 Penaeus vannamei
TCCTCGTCCCCAACTCTCCTCCATTCCTTCTCCTCCCCGGGCCTACGAAACTCCTATGGGAATTAGCATTAGCCACAAGTAACGCCCTGGCTTTCTTCCGATGGACCGACACCGTAATGTTAAACGAGACACAACACAACGTATTTCCCTTCCTCCTCGTGTCACTCTTCCTCCCTCTCCCCTATCCTCTTCCTTCCTCCTCGTCACCTCTCCTCCTCTCCCCTACTCTTCCCCTTCCTTCCTCGGGTCTCTCTTTCCTCCTCCCCCCTTACCTCTTCCCTCCTACCTCGTCACTCCTTCTCCTCCATTCCTCTCCCCCGGGACGCGAAACTCCTATGAATTAGCATTAGCCACAGTAACACCTGGCTTCCTTCCGTATTGGACCGACGGCTAATTGGTAAACGAGAACACAACACAACGTATTCCCTCCTCCTTCGTTCTCTCTCCCTTCCTCTCCCCCTATCTCTTCCCTCCTCCTGTCACTCTCCTCCACTCCCCTATACCTCATCCCCTTCCCCCCTTCGCGTTTCACCTCTCCTCCTCTCCCCTTACCTCTTCCCTCCTCCTCGTCACTCTCCTCCTCTCCTCCTCCTCTTCCCTCCTATCTCATTAGCCCTTAACCTCCTCTTCTCCTCTCCCTCCTGTACCCTACCTTCAAACTCTCCTCACTCCCCTATCTACCTCTTCCCTCCTCCTCGTCTTACTCCCTCCTTCCTCTCTCCCTCCCTCTTCTACTTCTCCTTCTCTCTACTCCTCGTCACTCCCTCCCCACTCCTCTCCTCCTCTCCCCTACCTCTTCCCTCCTCCTCGTTCACTCTCCCTCCACTCCCCTACCTCTTTCCCTCCTCCTCGTCACTCTCTCCTCCTCTTCCCCTACCTCTTCCCTCCCCTGTCTCTCTCCTCTCCCCTACCTCTCCCTCCTCCTCGTCTCTCTCCTCCTCTCCCTTATCTCTTCCCTCCTCCTCGTCTCTCTCCTCCTCTCCCCTACCTCCCTCTCGTCACTCGTCCACTCCTCCTCCTCCTCCTCCTACCTCCTCCTCTCTCTCGTCACTCTCCTCTCTCCTCTTCCTCTACCTCTTCCCTCCTTCTCGTCTCTCTCCTCCATTCCTCTCCTCCCCGGGACGAAACTCCTATGAATTAGCATTAGCCACAGTAACGCCCTGGCTTCTCCGATGGACCGCCGTAATGTAACGAAACACAGCACAACGTATTCGAATTCGAGGCGGTCATTGTAATGTCTTGAACCGCCGTAACATGACGTAACGCGTACAAAAAAAGCATGATGGCCAATGTTACTTCATGTCCCTTTTTTTAATGAATGGAGAGATGCAACATGATATAAGGTGTACCAACGAGAAATGGTCAGTTTTACGTCTTTGCCTCTCTGGTGACCCAACGTTACGTGCACAGAGAAGCGACGGCCAGCGTAACGCCTTGGCCCCTAACGATAGACCAAGGCAACGTGACGCAACGCATACAGTCGAGTGACGGCCAGACTGAGTGGCGGATGGACTGTGACTAATCAGCCAAGTAATGAATAAAGAGTTGCAGAAGCGGTTATCTATGAGCGAAAAGATAACGCCGGGGATCAGTGCAACGCAGATAACACCCCGCATGTACACTGTAACGATGAATCACCATTACCGCGAAAAAGGCCACAATCCTGTTTTTACGACTTTCACTTAGGCGTAATTGCTATGACTACGCCGTGATCTAAAGCCCAGCATGTTCCTGTTAGCGAGAGAAAAAAAGAAAATAACATGGGTGAATACATTCAAGAAATAATAGAGAACGTGTAAAGCGCATGTTAATCAGTTGAAAGCGACATTAAAATATAGTCATTTTAATCGTGACGTCACCAGAACATCAGCCAATCAGCGCGACCCTTGTATAGTACTAGTCTTGGACGTGGATCTGGCCAAGGTCGAAGAATAGCTCGTGCAAAAATCTTCAGACGACCTTCCTTCCTAATGCAATAAACCTAACCAAACCACAAACAAAACAAGAGCGAAAAAATGAGAAATTAAAAAATAACACCCCTTCAGCCCAACACCCGAAAACAAAAGAAGAACGAAAAGACAGACAAAAAAAGCGCGGGAGAAAATTTCGCTCGCGTGGAGGCTCCGCTGCAGAGGTGAGTGGCCATATGGCTGTCACACTCCAAGGTCAGCTATCCACTTTCCCTCGCTGTGAGTGGCCCGGTGTTCGCCTCGCGATTGGGGTGGTCGGGTGGGTGGGGCTGCCGGTGGGCGGGTTCCTAGAGGCCAGCGGGGTGCACCATCTTTCATGCTGATACTGACCCCAAACTGATATGATTGCCCTTCGCGGTGACCGAATCCAACTGGCTCGACCCTCCCCAGCTGGTTCGACCCCTTCAGCTGACTCGACCTTTCAGCTCAATATGGTTCTGAATGACAAAAAAAAACTAGGAAAATTTGGAACGCGCTGCGGGGAAAAAAAACTATGATTTCATAAGTTCATAGTATTCGATAATTTCTGT
>NW_020870579.1:32580-40080 GCF_003789085.1 Penaeus vannamei
GTGATATGAAGGTCTATACTGATCGAAATTCGTCTTAACAGATAGACTGGACTAAAAGGTATTATTATGGTTTATACAAGGCTAGCAACAGTAAATTGATTAGAAGATGCGTTTGAAAGAGAAATCCTAAAATATAGGATTAAATAATTCGTGATGTATTTCATTTCACTGATCTGAGTCACAGACACTTTTAATCACTTGTGGAAACTATGAATGATTTTACATTAGTATTTCTATTTCAGTTATAAAACTAAGATGCATCTTAATAAACATTGGAATAATAAGCATTCAAAGTGTGTACACATTTTAGGACAAACTGCATATATATGTGTTTATATATATATATATATATATATATATATATATATATATATATATATACACTCAAACACACACACACACACACACACACACACACACACACACACGCACACGCACGCACACACACACACACACACTTTCACACGCAGATATATATACATATATATTTAAATTCTTTGTTATATATTTCATGTCCGTGCATTAATATTGATTTCCCACCTCTGCTGTTACAACGTCACATCAAAAAGCGGCACGCACTGTTCACACCTTTGTTCTGGATGCGGAAAACAGACGTGTTGTTGGGACCCTCATGAAAATTTGAATTACAATATTTGCAGAAATAATATAAATGACAGACTCAGATACGAGCTGTGAAAAGGCTACTTCCAAATTTGGACTGGGTTTACAGACCGAAGCAAATTACTTCATGCGATTAAAAAAAAAAAAAAACGGGAATTAAAGTCAGTTTTGCAAATAATCCCTCTACAGAAGTGAAAGTAATTGTGTCTGATATTCCACGGCTCCTTTTACGGCGTAGTGTGAATCATGCTACTTTTTTATTAATGCAGATTTATTTCAGTGACACCCGGACCTGCTTTCTGAATTTGGACATCATTTGTAATAAGCGACAACTGAGATGCATCTTTATGTAATGCAAAACAGCTGTATACTCTACATGGAAATCAAGATACCGAGACATTACAAATGCGTTGTGAAATTGCGACCTGTCCGGGACGGCTCGTGCAATAACTAGTACACGCCGGAATAGCTCAGGCAGACACTTAACATTGCATAAGCGAACGACAGTAGCAAAATCAATAACAGGAACATCAAGCGCCATTAAAAAAAAAAAAAAAAAAAAAAAAAAAAAAACAGGCTATACATCTCGACGCACAATTCATCTCTTAACAGCTGACCTCTTACCCACACTCAAAGCAAAAAATAAACATCAGAACCGAGGAAAACATGAAAATCTTCCCCCTTTGACCTCTGCGGGCCTCCTCGTGACCACCCGGGCCCCTTGCTGACCTCCCTCCGAGGCCTCACGTCGTCGTCCAAGCCCGCCGTCCACTCGGAAGAACTTAACCGACGCGGGGCACGGGGCGGCCTAGGGGATGCTGAGGAGAGCGGCGAGACGTGTGTATATTTATCATTAGCGGAGTTGGTCTTTAGAGATAACGTGTGGCAGGGAGAGGGAGGGGGGGAGAGGGAGGGGGAGGGAGAGAGGGAGATAAGGAGAATGGGAGAGGGAGGGAAGGAGACTGGGAGAGGGAAGGGGAGGGGGAAGGAGGAGATAGGGTAGGAGGGAGAGAGGGAGGAGAGAGGGAGAGGGAGGGGAAGGAGAGGGGGAGAGGGAACGGAGGAGAGAGAGAGAGAGAGAGAGGAGAGAGAGAGAGAGAGAGAGAGAGAGAGAGAGAGAGAGAGAGAGAGAGGGGGGGGGGTAGAAACGGAAATAGAGACAGACAGGTGAAGAAAGGGACAATGTGAAACAAAACAGGAACTCACCCAACAACAAAAGGACGAAACAGAGAAAAAAAAAGACGGAACCCTCGAGATATTCGCACCGCAACGGGTTCCGAGAATCCGTAATCGCACATCGGAGAGCGCTGCTTCGTTCGCTTCGGAGGATTCGAAAAAAGGCGAGACCCCGAGAAACGTGTTCGGTTATGGGAATCGAAAATGACGAAGGAGAAATTGCTGGAGAAGATGGGAGTGAGAAACGGTGAATGCGTACAGTAAATAATGGGGGAGGTAGAGAGAGAGAGAGAACACTATCTTATGTAAGAAAGACAACATTAATGCGAGAAATTAGAGGAGTTGGTATAGGGCGGGGGTGCAGAACAATGCAGGCGCTAGGTAATACTAAGATAGGAGGGACGAAAGTGCTGCCCAGTGCTGCACGTTAAGAGCGGATACCCAAGTGAAGAGAAAAAGAAAATGTAGGATGAGGAAATGAAAAATAAAGGACGTGAACAGTGAAGAAAAAAAAACATTAAGCAATGACGATAACATAATTGACATGAAAATTAAATAGAAAAAAATGAAGAGACGTAAAATACGAAAACAAATAAAATAGAAAATACCAACTCATGTAAAGAAAGAAACAGCAAAGAGAATAGTCCACAGAAAAGATATCTTAATTTGCTCTAACACCAGGGCTCCCAACCTAGAGACCATGGGATACTTATGAAAATTATGACTTCTAATAAAATTCATTTTGTCTCATCTACAGTACCCGCTGATATTAATTTCTTAAATATCAATAACCAGGAATCTTTCCTGATAATGCTCATGTCCAATAGGCAGTGACACCATTACACTATTCCTAACTAGTGATAACTTAATCCGGAAAGATGACAGTCACTGAACAGGCCCATGGAGATTATCATATAATGGTCGGGGGCCACAGAATAAGAAAGACAGGGAACCACTAACCTAACACGTCCACTGACAAGAGTCTATACTTCAAAAACGATAAAGGACGAGATTCTGAGACACCTAGACAAAGATCTTACAAGACGAGATCCTACAAGACAACGAGATCCAACGAGACTACAAGACAGAGATCCTACAAGATAACAAGACGAGATCCACCGAGACAAGACAGGGATCCTACAAGACAACGAAATCTTACGAGACAACGAGAACCTACGAGACGAGACATGGATCCTGCAAGACACCGAGATCCTACAAGACAACCAAATCTTACGAGACAATGAGAACCTTCGAGACAAGAGAGAGACCCTATGAGACAACGAGATTCTACGAGACAAGACAAGGATCCTACATGACAACGAGATCCTACGAGACGAGACAGGGATCCTACAAGACAACGAGATCCAACGAGACTACAAGACAGAGATCCTACAAGATAACAAGACGAGATCCACCGAGACAAGACAGGGATCCTACAAGACAACGAAATCCTACAAGACGAGACAGAGATCCTGCAAGACACCGAGATCCTACAAGACAACGAAATCCTACGAGACAACGAGAGCCTTCGAGACAAGAGAGAGACCCTACGAGACAACGAGATTCTACGAGACAAGACAGAGATCCTACAAGACAACGAGATCCTACGAGACAAGACAGAGATCCTACAAAACAACGATTTCCTACAAAAGAAGACAACAAGACAGAGATCCTACGAGACAAGACAGAGATCCTACAAAACAACGATATCCTACGAGACGACAAGACAGAGATCCTACGAGACAACGAGATCCTACGAGACAACGAGATCCTACAAAACAACGAGATCCTACGAGACAAGACAGGCTCCTACGAGAAAAGACAGGGATCCTACAAGACAACGAGACCCTACAAGAGTGCGATATCCTACGAGACGAGACAAGAGATCCTACAAGTCACCAACATCCTACGAGACAGATGGAATGCCACGGAAGACTCGCGGTTTTGTTTCAGGAAGACTCGAGGAAAAAGTTTTTTGGCGTCTTATTACCAGCTGACATGGAAATAGTCTCAAAACTCCGCAGCCAGAAAGTTTGTGACGGGGAAAAAATGGAAAAGAAAAACATCTTCACAGGAAGGAAAAGTATTGTAGCCAGGATTCTGTGTGAAAAAAGTCGCTAAAGAAACCAAATAAACAAAGTCAATTGGGAATTAAATATGATATACAATCATATATAAACAAGGGAATCAACAAAGTAGCAAATTATTAAAAAATAACAAATAACAAATAACAAATGGTAATCCAAATAAGATTCCAGCGATGTTTTTTTTTCATATTCTTTTCTTAGACTTTTTTACATTTTCCCAATTACCTCTCTCTCTCTCTCTCTCTCTCTCTCTCTCTCTCTCTCTCTCTCTCTCTCTCTCTCTCTCTCTCTCTCTCTCTCTCTCTCTCTCTCTCTCTCCTCTCTCTCTCTCTCTCTTCGCATGGCATTTCTGAGGGTTTAGTCCTGATTTGAAAACACGCCCAGAAAACTGGTTATCTTGCACTTAATTAACTTTGATTTCCAGCCCACTAAGTTACAGTATTTAAAAAGGTCATGGTTTTAGAGAGAGAGAGAGAGAGAGAGAGAGAGAGAGAGAGAGAGAGAGAGAGAGAGAGAGAGAGAGAGAGAGAGAGAGAGAGAGAGAGAGAGAGAGAGAGAGAGAGAGAGAGAGAGAGAGAGAGAAGAGAGAGAGAGAGAGAGAGAGAGAGAGAGAGAGAGAGAGAGAGAGAAGAGAGAGAGAGAGAGAGAGAGAGAGAGAGAGAGAGAGAGAGAGAGAGAGAGAGAGAGAGAGAGAGAGAGAGAGAGAGAGGAGAGAAGAGAGAGAGAGAGAGAGAGAGAGAGAGAGAGAGAGGAGTGAGAGTGAGTAGGAACTCCGTTATCAAATTGATAATTCCATTACTATTCTACATATCCATTAACGGTTACCCATATGATTCAGCAAATCATTCTAGCTAGACATTAAAACACTACCTCGGCAAATTTGTACCTTAACACAACAAGGGCGATGTTATGTAACTACATTGTTTATTCGCATCATGACCACATTGAGTGTGTAACAATCTTATGAGGCCAAGCATGTAAACATCATTTACGATTTAAACAAGAGCTGTTCGCAACTTCTGGTGCATTTATATTATCCTGCTCACAAATTTGGTAGCTCCAACACTAACGGAAAAATGTTTACGAGAAGAATCCTTTCGAGGGTTCATATAAGTAGTCAATTGGTTCACTAACAACCCCATACGCATGCCATAAGTATTGCCGATATAATGTGTAGGGAATTTAATGTCCGTCTAACTGCAACCTATTCATGGAGTTGTAGGTGTTGGGAAATCTTCCTGTGGATCCTTTATCTTGGTTATTTGTACCTTGGGATGACTCTTGATTTAATTACCCGTATAAGAAAAATACGTTACGAAAGACTAAAGTATATATTTGTATTATTAACAATTACTCAACTCTGTTAGTGGGTTTTATAAGATTACTTATAAAATACCATGCATTAAACCTTATGCTAAACAGGAATCGTAGATAAGTATCTTCAGAATTATAAGGAAAAACTTGGTAAACGGTTTGTAAACGACGGCAAACTTTGACTTATAAGATAATATCTTATACCAACACTCGCAGCTAATGTATTTTCATTTTTTAATCACTTAATCACAGAACTGAATAACAACCTATATGCGTGAACGCAAATCCACAGCCATGCCCTTCATTATACATCCTAAAGAAAATCGCCCACTTAAAAAAAAAAAAAAAAAAAAAAAAAAGATTAAACAAGGTCCAGTAAGGGCAATCCATCCACGGGATGTCCCCGATATGAGTGGACGAAGCAAACAAACCAAATCTGTTTTCATACTGATCTCAGAAAACGTGGGGGTAGACCGGGTTGCGCCTCTACGTTACTATGATATCGATAATGGCCAGCATATCAGAAGAGGTCATGACTACACACACTAATTAAACCATTAATTACATCGCCAAGGTTGATTAGCATTTGTGAAATTACGTAATGGAGAAGAACAGACCAAGACAGTGCAGACGAAGTGATAATGGACTCTGTAGTATAATAAAGGAAGGTGAAACACTACATCTTAGAGTGCCACGTAAGACAAGGAGCTGTAGGATTGCTCCGTCTCTCCTGATTTCTTGAAAATATCTTTGCTTTCTATTTCGGATTTTCTACTGAGTAACGCAACATAGCAAAACCCAGTCCATCGTATACAACAGTTGTCAAGAGTGATGAATAAAAAAAATATATCAAGAAAGAGAGACAAAGAGAAAGAGAGAGAGAGCGAGATACACATATCATCAAGAACTACAGAAAACAAATGCAAATAAACAGACACAAATATAGCCAGAGAGAGAGAGAGAGAGAGAGAGAGAGCGAGAGAGATGGGGGGGAGAGGGAGGGAGAGAGAGAGAGAAAAGAGAAAGAGAGAGAGGGGGGAGAAGGAGACCGAGAGAGAGAGAGAGAGAGTTAGAGAGATGGATAAACAGATAGACAGAGAGAGAGAGTTAGAGATAGATAAATAGACAGATTGATGGAGAGAGAGAAAGGCAGAAAAGAGAGAGAAAGTGGTAGAGATAAATATACTGAGAGACAGAGATAGAGAGAAAGAGGAGAGGGGCCGGAGGTTAAGGAAGCTAACATCGCACTCTCATTTCGCAGTGTCATTTCGCCAACATCGCCAAAGACAATACAAAAATAAAATAAAAAACACATAAGCTTACTGTCACCTGCCATAACCATACCTAACTCCCACCAAAGCCATACCCATTACTCCACTATCAAACAAAACAGATAAAAGGATGTAGTACTGCTAATCCTACAAAGAAAACCGTCATCTAAACACTCTACCAGGACATCAATAGTATGTCCAGAAAGATAAACAATAGAGACAGAGAGATGAAAAAAAACGACCCCCACTTTTCAAAATAGAATCGCCAGACATCAAAGACATCAAAGAACGACCTGAAGAGGGAGTGAAAGTCCAGCATCGACGACCTCTCTTTCTTATCTCTCTCTCTTCATTCTCTTCTCTTCTCTCTCTCTCTCTCTCTCTCTCTCTCTCTCTCTCCCTCTCTCTCTCTCTCTCTCTCTCTCTCTTCTCTCTCTCTCTCTCTCTCTCTCTCTCTCTCTCTCTCTCTCTCTCTCTCTCTCTCTCTCTCTCTTTTACGATCATCCACGATTTTATTTCGTATCGTGGCTATAAACAAAATGGAGGTCATGGAGGAAGGAAGAAAGGGGACTTGTCTAGTTCTTTTTTTTTTTTTTTTTTTTTTCTTTTTTTCTTTGAGGGGGGGGGGGTGTATGTATACAGTTTGTAGCGTTCTGTAGCGAGGCAGAACCAAGGCCTTTTCCGCCACTTGGACTTCGAGGAGCTCCTTCAGCACCTTAAGGGCGAGGGAGAAGGAGCTCACCTCGAGGTACAAGAGGGGCGTTACGAGGCCGTCGGGGCAATAAGGGCGAGCGAGACACGGCGCCAAATCGGGGTTTTAGTCCTTAGAGACAGGGGAGATTGATGACTCCCGCGGAGACCACCGGTGGAGGGAGGAGAAGGTGTATGGCAATCGGCGGAAAGGAGGAGGAAGGAGGTGGAAAGGGAGGAGGAGGAGGGAAAAGGGGAGGAGGAGGAGGTGGAAAAGGAGGAGGAGGAAGGAAAAGGGTGGAGGAGGAGGTGGAAAAGGGTGGAGGAGGAGGGGAAAAGGT
>NW_020870579.1:45080-50080 GCF_003789085.1 Penaeus vannamei
GAGAGAGAGAGAGAGAGAGAGAGAGAGAGAGAGAGAAGAGAGAGAGAGAGAGAGAGTGAGAGGACAGGGGCTACTTTAGTGGAGAGAAGGAAGAATGGAGGGAAGAGAGAAAGATGGAGGACTATTTTGGTGGAAATAGAGGGAGAAGGAAGAAGGAGTGGGAGATGGAGAGGAGAGGAAGGAAGAGATAAAGAAGAGAGAAAGAGAGAGGGGGGTGTGGAAGATGAGAAAAGAGAGAGGGGGGGGCGAGAGGGTGAGAAAGAAGGATGGGGAGAAATGGAGGAGAGGAGAGAGAATGATTAGCTAATTCTTCTTGTGCCATTATTGAATTTCATCGTATATATCTAGTATCAGTCATCTTCTGCCTGTGTGACTCAGCATATTGGAGATAAGGAAGGAGGGAGAAAGATCTCGATATGTTTATCTGATTGTAATATAAAAAAAAAAAAAATATATATATATATATATATATATATATATATATATATATATATATATGTATATGTATGTATGTATGTATGTATGTATGTTATGTATGTATATGTATGTATGTATGTATGTATGTATGTATGTATGTATACATACATACATACCACACACCCACACCTACAACCATATATCTATATATATCTATCTATCTATCTATCTATCTATATATGGTTATATGTGTGTGTGTGTGTATACATACCTATATACATATCTATATGTTTTAGCACACACGCACACACACACACACACACACACACCACACACACACACACACACACAACACATATATATATATATATATATATATATATATATATATATATATATATACTTACATACATACATACATATATATATGTAAGTATATATATATATATATATATATATATATATATATATATATATATATATATATATATATATATATATATATTACATATATATATTTACATATAAATATATATATATATATATATATTATTATATATATATTAGATATAGATATGTATATATATGCATATAATATATATAATATATATATATATATATATATATATATATATATACATATATATTATTAAGGGCAAGACCGACAGACACACAGGGCTGAAACAAAACAACAACAAACAAAACAACAAGGGAACCACAGACCGAGGCCTCTGTCACCTCACGAGCATCGCCACCACTTTGATCCATTGCAGAACCCTCGGGCCGTTCAATCCCCACCTCCGGCCTCCCTCCTCCTCAGACCACCTCCGGCCTGCTACTCCTCCTCCTCCTCCTTTCCTTTACTCCTATTTTACCCCATCCCCACCTCTCCTCCACCTCACCCCCACCCCCCATCCACCTCCCCCCCTACCTCTCCTCCATCTCACCCCCACCTCCCCTCCACCATCCCCACCTCCCCTCCACCCCATCCCCACCCACCTCCCCCCATCTCACCTCCAACTCCCCTCCACCCCTTCCCCCCTACCTCCCCTCCCCTCCACCCCCCCACCTCCCCTCCATCCCTCCCCGTGCGATAGTCAACCGATTTTATTTTGATTCTCTCATAAATGGCGATTATTATTATTCTTTTGTTGTTCAGCTGACTGATTTCATCACCATTCATTCGTCTGTTATTGATTATTTATTCATTTATTCACTCATCTAGATCAGCTTTGCATGGCGTAACTAACAACCCCAAAGCCTAAATTTAACCCTTTTTTTTTAGTTAATAAGGATAATGGGGCTTTCCCGTTCTCTGAATTGAGGTTTGGCAACATCCCTCTATCCTGGGATTACAAAGGCTGGGAGGATCTGCTGTGTAGGATTTTTATTACCAATTATTTTCTCTTGTTTATGTCTGTCTGTTTGTCTGTCTGTTTGTCTACATGTCTGTCTGTCTGTCTGTCTCTGTCTCTGTCTCTGTCTCTGTCTCTGTCTCTGTCTCTCTCATAATTCTCTATCCTTCTATTTTCTGAGTATTTTTCATTCTTGAAAGAGGAATCTAAAACAGATTTCTTCGTCTTCTCGACAGGAATATTACCCCTTAAACGACTTAAACAGAGCACGCTAACTCAGGTCGCTTTTTGACTTGAAATTTCCTTGTTATCTATAAAAAGAAAGAAGAAAAAAATGCCCTCCAAATCTATTTTATATTTCCGACGCTGATTCCATCTTTATCACAATTATCCCTAATGCCAACGCTTATTTCTTCGATTCTAATTCCGTATTTATCACAAGTATCCCTTTAATTTTTATACTCGATTTCGGGACCAAAAGTTGCACTACATTCACAGGCGGAAGGATGGCGTTGTCCGTATGCACAGGCTGGCTTCGGACGCGCGTGACACTCCGCCATCTTTCAAGAGCAGCCAAACTTTATGGCCTAATAACAGAAGGAAAAGAATGCTTGGCGCCACAGCAGGAAGAGTAGGCGTGGGGAGGAGGAGGAGGTGGAAGAGGCTGGAAGAGGAGGTAAGGAGGAGGTAGAGGGGGGGAAGGAAGGAGGAGGAAGGAGGAGGAGAGGAGGAAGAGGAGGAGGAGGTAGAGGAGAGGAGGGGAGGAGAAGGAGGGAAAAGGAAGAGGAATAAGAAACAGAAGAAGAGGTGAGGTGAGAGGAAGGAAGAAGGAGGAGGAGGAGGGGGAAGCAGAAGAAGAAGAGGAGGAGGAGAGGAGGACGAGGAAGAAACAGAAATTAAAGACGAGTAAGAGGAATAATTTAGACGAAAAGGTGAGAGAAAATAATATAAGAGAAAAAAGAGAGAGAAAAAGCAAAAGATTATCACAAGAAAAAGACTACTGAAAAACAACACAACAACAATAAAAGGCTAGGTGCAAGGAGTAGAATTCGAAAAGAAGGAGCAACCGTATCCTACCGGCACAAAGGAGGGGAGGAAGGATGGGGAGGAGGGGAGGGAGGAGAGGAGGAGGAAGGAAAGGCGGGAGGGGAGGAAGGATGGGGAGAGAGGAGGAGGAAGGATGGGAGGAGGAAGGAGAGGGAGAGGAGGAGGGTGGGAGGGATGAGGATGAGGGAGAATGCCAAGACGACCCGTTCACCGGAGATAACCGGAGACCACGTGACCTTTTTCCTCCGCGATTGGCGAAATAACAACTCCAGAACAACATCATTAGTCTCGGCTCTATTCTCCTGTGATTTGCTGGGCGGTTGAGAGATGAGTGTGTTTCTGGTGGCCTGGGCGGAGAAGGAGTTCGATGGAGGCTATTACAGGTGGGCGAAGAAGAGGCGGGGTGGGCAGAGGAGGGGAACGGGGAAGAGGAGTGGAGGTGGAAAGTGTATTTCGGCTGAAGTGGGGGAGAGGAGGGTAATTCGGATGGAGGTGGGCGGGGAAGAGGAGGTATTACAAGCGGAGGTGGGCGAAGAAGGGAGGCATTACGGGCGGGGGGGGAGGGGAGGCATTACGGGCAGAATGGGCGGTAGAGAGGAAATATTTCGGATGAGGGTGGGCGGGGGAAGAGGAGGTGTTAAAGGTGGGGGTGGGCGGGTAGAGAAATAATTCGAATGGGGGTGGGCGGAAGGAGAAATATACGTGGGTGTGAGCGGAGGTAGGAAGTACTGTGGGCGTAGGTGAGAGGGAGGAAGAGAGCCGGACGTAGCCAAGGCATAAAAAAACACACGGGCTGGAATGGGCGGAGGTAGGAGGCATCCCAAACAAAAGTGGGCGGAGTCAAAGAGGGTAAAAAAAAAAATAATCATAACCAGTGCGAACAGGTTAAAGCAGATTATGTAGCTGAGACTTTGAGACTCCAGATTTTTTTTTTTTTTTTCAAATTCTCCATTCACTATTTATTCAAAGCTTATCGAATTTCTCCACGACGAGTGTGACCTTCCACGTGGGTATTGCTGACGAATCGGAAATCAATTCTCTGTGCAGACAGATCGACGCTCGAGTATTTTGTCAAGGACGTGACGAGAAATTCTTGGTGTAAAGCAGGGGAAGGTAAGAAGGGAGGGGAGGGGGATAGGAGAGGGAAGGAGGCGGAAGGAGGTTGGAAAATTTGTGGAGGGTAGGGGAGGGTATGAAGGGAAAGGGGGGGGTAAGGTGGTTAGGGGAGAGAAGGGAGGAGGAAGAGGGTTGGAAATGTGTGCGGGAGGGGGAAGGGTAAGAAGCGAAAGGTGGGGGAGAGTTGGATAGGAGAGAGAGGGAAAGGATGAGGAAGGGGGTTGGAAATGTATGAGGGGGATAGGGGGAGCGATTAAAAAGGGAGGGGAAAGAGATGGAAAGGAGGGGGGGGAAGAGAGGAAGAAGGAAGGAAGATGGGGGTTGGAAAAGTTCGAGGGGGATAGGAGAGGGTAGAAAGGGAGGTGGGAGAGAGGAAGAAGGGAGGAGGGAGGGGCTTGGAAGGGAAGGGGGAGGGGAAGGAATAGCGGAAGTATGAAGGGGAGAAGAGAGTAGGAAGGAATGGGGAAACAAGGGGAAAAAGGGGGCAGGAGAGAAGATGGGGCGAAAGAAGGAAGGGAAGAAGGGAGTAAGAAGGAAAGGCGAAAGTAAGGGAAAGGGAGGAGTAAAAGAGAGGGAGGGGGAAGGAAAGGGAGAAAAAAAGGAGGGGAAGAGATAGAAGGGAGGGGATAACTGGAGAAGAAAAGGAGGGGGAAGGGAGAGAGAAGGTCTGGCGGGAAGGGGAAAATGGGGTTGGAGGGAGGATGGAGAGGACGTAGAGGGGAAGAGGATAAGAAAAGAGTGATTGGGAAAGAAGGTCCAAATGGAAAGGGGAAAGGGAGCAGGGAAAGGAAAAGGGAAATGGTAGAGAGAGGAAGGAAAGGGAAAGGGAGGAAGAAATTAAAGAGGGGAAAAGAGAAGAAATGGAAAGAGATGTGATGTAGGAAAGCGACATGACAGATAATAGCGGGAAATAGGATGGGGAGAAGAGAAGGAAGGAGGGGGTATATGAGAGAGGGTGAAAGGGGACATAATTGGTGGGGAGAGGGGGGAATGGGAGGGAAAGGGAGAAAGATAAGACCATAGAGAGCAGACGAAGAGGAGAGGAAGAGGCAATAGGTCGGAAAG
>NW_020870579.1:65080-67580 GCF_003789085.1 Penaeus vannamei
TAACACACCCCGAGAACGGATCTCAGACCCAAAGGGTGGATGGGACTAGTGAAGGTGGAAGTGGCGGTAAGATAAATAAGAGAGAGAGAGAGGAAGAGACGGGGAAGGAGGGAGAGAGAGATAGAGAGAGAGAGAGAGAGAGAGAGAGAGAGAGAGGGAGAACGAGAGAGAGGAGAGAGAGAGAGAGAACGGAGAGAGAGAGAGAGAGGGAAGAGAGGGAGAGAGAGAGAGAGAGAGAGAGAGAAAGAAAGAACGAGACAGAGACAGACAGAGAGGTAATTTGCAATCACAGACAATTAGGAAGTTATATTAAAAGTCCTTCGTCGATCATGCGGGTATTGCCACGCAGCCTTTTTATTAACAAGGAAGGAAATGGGACGTGCAAATGCGTAGTTCAGAAGGAGGAGAGAAGGAAGGATTTCGTGGAACTGAGTGCACGATATTACACTCACTTTGAGAGAGAAAAGGATCTTGCAGAGGGGAGAGCCAGTGATGTAAAGGGGAAGAAGGTCGTGTAGAGGGGAGAACAGTCGTGTAATGGGACCCTCTTCCCTCCTCTTCACGACCCCTACCTGCAGGAGAAGAGAGTCGTGTAGAGGGGAAGGGGGTCGGGTATTAAGACCCTCCCCACCCCTCTGCACGACCCTGCCTAAAGAAGAGGGCTGTATAGACAAATCCCTCTTCCCCTGCTACACGACCCCACTGAAGAAGGTCGAGCGGAGGCAGAGGAGGGATGCGTAGAGAAGAAAAAGGTCGTGTAGAGAGGGACTTGTAGAGGGGCTCTTCCACCTCTACACGAATATCATCGCCTTTTACACGACCCCACTGAAGAAGGTCGAGCGGAGGTAAAGGGAGGGATACGTAGAGAAGAAAAAGGTCGTGTAGAGAGGGACTTGTAGAGGGGCTCTCTTCCACCTCTATACGAATATCATCGCCTTCTACACGACCCCACTGAAGAAGGTCGAGCGGAGGTAGAAGAGAGATATGTAGAGAAGAAAAGGGTCGTATAGAGAGGGACTCTTAGAAGGGATCTCTTCCACCTCTACACGAATTGTAGAGGTTCTACAAGACCCCACTGAAGAAGAACGTCGAGCAGAGGTAAAAAGGGGGATGTGTAGAGAAGAAAAGGGTCGCGTAGAGAGGGTGAAGTGGGACTTGCGCTTCTACTCGAATACCATCACCTACACGACCCCGCTGAAGAGGCGTGTAAAGAGAAAATATTGCGTAGAGAGAGATAGTTATTTTGAGAAGATGGTTGAGGAGAGGGAGAAGAGAGATGCTTAGATGAAAAAAAAGTGTAGAGTGGGGAGAGGGTCAGGTAAAGAATAAAAAATGTGTAGAGAAAAAGAAAGGAGGAGAAAAGGAGAGAAAAGAAGAGAAAAGGGTCGAGTAGAGAGGGTCTCTCCTCCACTTCTAAACGACTCTCATCACCTTCTACACAAACCCCACTCAAGAAAGGCGTGTTGGGATGAAAAATGTGTAGAGGGAGAAGGGGATAATATAGAGAAGAAAAGGGTAATGTTGAAGATGGTGGCACAGAAGGAGAAAGGAGACGCGCGGAAAAAAATAGGTCATGCAGAGTGGGGAGAGGGTCGAGAAGAGAAAAAAAGATGCAGAGAAAAAAATAAAAGGTCGCGGAGAGAGGATCACATAGAAGCGAAAAAAAGGTCGTACAAGAAAGAAAATAAGCGCCTAGAGAAGAAGAAGAAGAAAAACAAAAATCAAGCGAAGTGACAAACACACACGATGGTCCCGAAGCACACACACGCATCAAGGTTAAACGTCACTTCCGTCCGTGTGTTTCTCCCCGAACGCATCTCTTATTTAACACGTTTCCCCCGCGAGAACCTATTATTCCGAGGAGCAATTAAGATGGCCGTGATACGTGCCAGTTAGAAATCATTCGCTACATTTCCAGGAACTTCCCCGATGAAGGTCAAGGAGAAATCACCTGAAATCGCTTTCTGTCTCACGCATGTAAAAAAAGGGGAACATGACTACAGCAAAGTGGATTTTCAACACGCTGCAAATTTGACTATAAATAGGTTGCAGAGTAGAGTTTCTAGACGCTGCAGAGCGGGCTTTCTTTCAAGGTATTGCAGAATGAATTTTCAAAACGTTGCAAAGCTGATTTTCAAAACGGTAAGTTTCCAAGACGGGTTAGAGGAATTTTCAAAACCTTGCAAAGTCAGTTTTTAAGTTGCAAGGTTAAATTTCAGGACGCTGCATTCTATATTTCCTAGACAGTCTCATATAGCAAGCTTTATTATGCTTCATCATCATTCTTACCGCATCATCTCCCATCCCACCCCGAATGAGAAACGTCAATAAAAATGCCCTTTTTCGAAAAATTAACAACATTTGGAGACAATCAGAAAGCAATTCCACAGTCACGGCTAATTAAGATGCTGTAACAGTCAGAGTTCGAAGCCCATCAGAATATAATTATTCGTTCTCTGCCACAATGGCGGTCATCTGTGGTTGCGTGGCGGGGCTGGGG
>NW_020870579.1:70080-72580 GCF_003789085.1 Penaeus vannamei
TCTGGGGTCTCGAATTGCAGATCGGGGTTAAGAGGCTGGGGTCTTAGATCTGTGTTCTGGGGTCTCGAATTGCAGATCGGGGGTTAAGAGGCTGGGGTCTTAGATCTGTGTTCTGGGGTCTCGAATTGCAGATCGGGGGTTAAGAAATTCTGGGGTTAAGAGGCTGGGTCTTAGATCTGTGTTCTGGGGTCTCGAATTGCAGATCGGGGGTTAAGAGGCTGGGGTCTTAGATCTGTGTTCTGGGGTCTCGAATTGCAGATCTGGGGTTAAGAGGCTGGGGTCTTAGATCTGTGTTCTGGGGTCTCGAATTGCAGGGGTTAAGAGGCTGGGGTCTTAGATCTGTGTTCTGGGGTCTCGATTGCAGATCTGGGTTAAGAGGCTGGGGTCTTAGATCTGTGTTCTGGGGTCTCGAATTGCAGATCTGGGTTAAGAGGCTGGGGTCTTAGATCTGTGTTCTGGGGTCTCGAATTGCAGATCTGGGTTAAGAGGCTGGGGTCTTAGATCTGTGTTCTGGGGTCTCGAATTGCAGATCGGGTTAAGAGGCTGGGGTCTTAGATCTGTGTCTGGGGTCTCGAATTGCAGATCTGGGGTTAAGAGGCTGGGTCTTAGATCTGTGTTCTGGGGTCTCGAATTGCAGATCTGGGGTTTAAGAGGCTGGGGTCTTAGATCTGTGTTCTGGGTCTCGAATTGCAGATCTGGGGTTAAGAGGCTGGGGTCTTAGATCTGTGTTCTGGGGTCTCGAATTGCAGATCGGGGTTAAGAGGCTGGGGTCTTAGATCTGTGTTCTGGGGTCTCGAATTGCAGATCGGGGTTAAGAGGCTGGGGTCTAGATCTGTGTTCTGGGGTCTCGAATTGCAGATCGGGTTAAGAGTCTTAGATCTGTTCTGGGGTCTCGAATTGCAGATCTGGGGTTAAGAGGCTGGGGTCTTAGATCTGTGTTCTGGGGTCTCGAATTGCAGATCTGGGTTAAGAGGCTGGGGTCTTAGATCTGTGTTCTGGGGTCTCGAATTGCAGATCGGGGTTAAGAGGCTGGGGTCTTAGATCTGTTCTGGGGTCTCGAATTGCAGATCGGGGTTAAGGCTGGGGTCTTAGATCTGTGTTTGGGGTCTCGAATTGCAGATCGGGGGTTAAGAGGCTGGGGTCTTAGATCTGTGTTCTGGGTCTCGAATTGCAGATCGGGGGTTAAGAGGCTGGGGTCTTAGATCTGTGTTCTGGGGTCTCGAATTGCAGATCGGGGGTTAAGAGCTGGGGTCTTAGATCTGTGTTCTGGGGTCTCGAATTGCAGATCGGGGGTTAAGAGGCTGGGGTCTTAGATCTGTGTTCTGGGGTCTCGAATTGCAGATCTGGGGTTAAGAGGCTGGGGTCTTAGATCTTGTTCTGGGGTCTCGAATTGCAGATCTGGGGTTAAGAGGCTGGGGTCTTAGATCTGGGGGCATAAGAGGCTGGGGTCTTAGATCTGTGTTCTGGGGTCTCGAATTGCAGATCGGGGGTTAAGAGGCTGGGGTCTTAGATCTGTGTTCTGGGGTCTCGAATTGCAGATCGGGGTTAAGAGGCTGGGTCTTAGATCTGTGTTCTGGGTCTCGAATTGCAGATGGTTAAGAGGCTGGGGTCTTAGATCTGTGTTCTGGGGTCTCGAATTGCAGATCGGGGGTTAAGAGGCTGGGGTCTTAGATCTGTGTTCGGGGTCTCGAATTGCAGATCGGGGGTTAAGAGGCTGGGGTCTTAGATCTGTGTTCTGGGGTCTCGAATTGCAGATCGGGGTTAAGAGGCTGGGGTCTTAGATCTGTGTTCTGGGGTCTCGAATTGCAGATCGGGGGTTAAGAGGCTGGGGTCTTAGATCTGTGTTCTGGGGTCTCGAATTGCAGATCGGGGTTAAGAGGCTGGGGTCTTAGATCTGTGTTCTGGGGTCTCGAATTAGATCGGGGTTAGAGGCTGGGGTCTTAGATCTGTTCTGGGTCTCGAATTGCAGATCGGGGGTTAAGAGGCTGGGGTCTTAGATCTGTGTTCTGGGGTCTCGAATTGCAGATCGGGGTTAAGAGGCTGGGGTCTTAGATCTGTGTTCTGGGGTCTCGAATTGCAGATCGGTTAAGATAGATCTGTGTTCTGGGGTCTCGAATTGCAGATCTGGGGTTAAGAGGCTGGGGTCTTAGATCTGTGTTCTGGGGTCTCGAATTGCAGATCTGGGGTTAAGAGGCTGGGGTCTTAGATCTGTCTTAGATCTGTGTTGTGGGTCGCGAGATTCAGATCTGGGTATAAGAGGCTGGGGTCTTAGATCTGGGGTCTCCTATTTCAGATCTAAGACCAAGGAGCTGGATTCTTATCTCTGTGCCCTGGGGTCTCGAGTTGTAGATCTGGCACCAAGGGGCTAGGGTGTTAAATCTGTGTTCTAGAATTTCGGACTTTATATCTCGGGTCTTAAACATAAGATCAACGGCCTTGAATCCCCAAGGTCTTTAATCTAAAACCACAGGTCTTGGGGTCTTAGGCCTCGGTTCAGTGG
>NW_020870579.1:87580-90080 GCF_003789085.1 Penaeus vannamei
TATATATATATATATATATATATATATATATATATACACACACACACACACACACACACACACACACACACACACACAATCATACTGTATATGTCTATAAGTGTGTGCGTACATTTTTGTATATCAATATTAAAAAAAAATACTTGCATAATAGACATCCATAACTACCTCCATATTTCAGCCAACACGAGTGTAAGTAAACAGTGACGTACAGTGAACATCGACTTTCCAAAGGGCATGGTTCACAGGAGAAAAAAGGGCATCCCCTGGCTAGATGGGCACTTTAACTTCCCTTAGTTTATTGCATTACGTGAATGCCATCAAGTCAATACATATTATATAAGGAAAACATAGCTCAAAGTTGGGTTAGAGCCACCCTCGTCAGGGGCTTCACTGCACTTGGTGTACTATTTTAAGCTTCAATCGTTCAAAAGCCTGCTGATCTGTTGAATTCCTAAATCAGTCCCTTTATTTTTTTCTAAATATCTAATTTAGTGGCCTTTAACGACTTTATTTTACGGTCAGTGTACGAAAAGGCTAAAACAGGCTGTTACTAGATACGCGCAACAGAATTCATCATTAGTAAAATTAGAAATTAAAAACAAAATGTTCAAAAGTAGTTTAAAGATTAAAACTTGACGTCAATGAGGCATGATGAACATGATTACTAAGGATCAAACACGAACAAAAACAGATGTGACGTTTGTTGGATGTCAAGTTCAGTCTTTGTTGAGAAGTCGATGATTCATAACAGTATTACATGATATTACAAAAATATATAGGTGTTCTGTAAATAAAGACTACCTTCTGGAAATGTCATTTGTGCGTGTTTTGTAAATAGAAACACCCTACTGGTCGCAGTACTGCACACTGGTAACAACCATTTAGCAAAGCCAACATAGTTTTGTAGCAGTTTCAAATAGTAATACTAATCACAAAATTATATACCTATAGATTTACGATTATTCTACTCCCCTTTCAATATAACTGATACATTTAGAGCATAAGATTTATAATATGTCAAGCAGGCACAATTGACTATACTCAGATTTTTTTTTTTTTTTCGGGGCGAAAATATTTGACTGCTTGATAACGACTGACCACAGACTGACAGGTTTGACAGCTGACAATGATGATTATTTGACATACAATGATGATAATGATCTGATTCGGATTGATCATTAACAACCTTTGAAGCGCTTCTTTGCCCTAAGTATGATACTTCAAATAGTTTTTTTTTCTAATTAGCATTTCCATAGCATCATTATATACCGCTGTAACCATGCTAGACTGAACACATTCTAAAAAATAAATAAATAAATAAATATGCACAAAATAGAAACTACTGAATAAACTCAAATGAAACCTCTCCAACCACAAGAACAGCCAACCAACCAAAACAAACAAAAGCAAACAATCAAGGGAAGAAAGGAAGGAAGGAAGGGCACATTGGAGAGAGATGAGGTGCTGGCAACACCGCCGCCCTCGTCCCCCTGCCCCCCCCCCCCTTCCACCTACCCGGGCGGTGTCATCCCCCGAGGCATCCCCGGAGGCTCAAGCTCAAGACGCCGAGCAGTCCCCCAGGCGTCTCCTGGCACCGACACTCCCTGGTGACGTCATATGACAACTTCCGGGTTAGGGAATCGCACAAGTGTCACTCCCCTTTCTGTCAGACATCGCGGGTGTCATGCACTGACATTTTAGGGGTGGAATTTTCTCTTGGCTTGGCTCTGACATCAAGAATGCAGCTGCTTAATGCATTATCAAAAAAAGTATAACAAGATCGTGTATTATGTCTATTTTCGTTGTTTCTGAAAATTTTCTTGTTCTTCCTACTGTTATTATGTACTGTCAATTTGATTATCTGTTTATGTTATTCCTCATAATGACAATAGGAATGATGATAATAATAATGGTTATGATTGCGACGGTGATAATAATAATAGTAATAATGATAATGATAATGATGATAATAATATTATCATTATTTATGAAAATAATGATGATAAAAAAATAATAATGCTGATAATGTTGGTAATGATAATGATAATAATAAAAAAAATCAATAATATTGATACAATCAATGATAATGATAATGACAATGACATATATGATACTTGATATAATATATAAATGATAATTATAAATAATAATGATGATAACAGTAATGATAATCATTATATTGACGATAATGATAAAAAATAATACAAATGAAAATAACAAAAATGAAAATAACAATAATGGTATCTGCAAAGATAATGATATCGGAAATAACAATAAATATCTTGACTGTCAAGATCAAAATAACGATTATGATAACGATAATAACAACAAAAACCAATAATGGTAATAACGACAGAAGAAAAAAAATGCGAATGATAATGAAAATTATTGACACTGATAACCAACACTAGCAATAGTAATGATAGTATTGACATAAATGATGACAATGATGATGGTGATGATAATATTGGTAATGATAATGATCGTAATAATGATA
>NW_020870579.1:95080-105080 GCF_003789085.1 Penaeus vannamei
ATCCAGGTAGAGAGAGAGAGCGAGAGAGTGAAATCCAGAGACAAAAACACAAAGCAATCAAACAACACCTCAAAAGACAAACAAACACAAATAATAAAACCATTCCATCCCCTTCAAACCCCTAACCCATTCAAAAGAAGGCTATGAAAAGGCCAAAATAAAAAAATAAAAGCTCCAACCCCCGGCGAGCTGACACGCATCCCGCTCTTCACGTGAGTCCATATTAGGCGGTTGGCGGTGGAAGTGCGCGCGCTCGCCCTCTCTCTCGCTCTCTCCCGCCTCGCCCCGGTCATACACGTGTGAGTCCCTCCTGCTCGCCCTTTTTAAGCTCTCTCGCTTCTCCTTTCGTGAGTCCTTGGTCTTTGGGCGTTTGAGGGGATGAGGGATTAGTTTCTCGGTGTGAGAATACGTGCACGCTTGTCCTTTTTTAAAGAGCTTGGGAATTTCCTGTATTGGGAAAAAGTGTTGGATAATGACAAGTTTTCTGTTGGTCGCCGCCATATTGTGGCTCTTTTGACGTGTTTTTGATGTGGTTTAGGGCCTCCTGTTAGAGTTCAGGGCGTTGTCGCTGCGTGAAAAGGTAGAGAATCGGTGTCATTTAAGGCAGGCATGAGATTATCACATGTAGGCCTATAGTTTGGGGTTAGCATGTGCACGTATTATTAAGGTCAAACAATAACCTTTTTCGAAGTCCATCACGCCGGACTTCGCCACATGCTTTTTTAGAAAAGGCCGGAGACTCGGTAAGAACTAGTCGACTCGCTCTGGATGGAATAGGGTTTGTTGGAGGTTTCAATGTTTTATAGATTTTTGGATTCCTTTGTGAGCCCACGTTGAAGCTATTTTTGCACTTGACGGAACCAATTCTTGCAAAAATCGTCGCGCTGGGAACGTGCCACGGTTTACTTCCTTGACCCTCCTATTTATTGACTGGTAAACGTGGGCTTTGAAGTATTTGTAGATACAGCTATCTCTTTTAAATATAATGTAGGGCTGTATTACATGTGGGTGGCGGTGGTTTTTCCATTTTCTTCGTTCTTGCTGTAACCAAATTCATTAGTGTTGGTATTTATTGGCTAAATAGCAAATTTCATGTGAAGCTACATTAGTTTAAGAAAGATTTAGGTGATATCTGGAACTCTTAAGTTGAGGGAACATGGTGTAATGGTTATAGGTTTGAGGAGATATATTAGACCATCTCTTGGTGTTGAAGGTAGCAGGAGTTACAGGACCCTTTGCAATAGTAATATTTATTAAGAAAAATTTCTTCATAATTTGGAAGATTCAAGTCTTATTGTAAAAAGGAAAGTTAACACTTTTATGTACAAGGTCTAAGAACAATTTGAGCTGACTGGGCATTGTTTCTACAGATCAGGCGACCACAAAAATGTCAGAGGAGCTGCAAGCTGATTTTGAGGGTGGTGATTCTGGTGCCTCCAATGTGTACCCTGCACAGTGCTCCTCCCTTCGTAAGAATGGACACGTCGTGATCAAGGTAGGTTTGTGCCATCATTGAGTAGTCGGTAGCTTTTAAATGTTGTTACTTTGTCAGGAAATGTTTGGTACATGCAAATTGTTAGCCTAGGAAAGAATAACTGAAATGTGAATATTTCAAGTTTGATAATTGGGCATTTACCAAAGTATGGAAAATGTGTGGTGGAAAATATTTAATGTAGTATTAAAATGTGTATTACAGCTAGTTACAATTTCAAAGGTGTAGTGCCTAATAAGATTAGTTTCATTAATTTTAAAAGAAAGTGGGATTGTGCAGGAAAGACTGCAGAGGTAAACAGCTGCAGTAGTAGAATCTGTATAAAACCCCATTTGTGTTTTAGAACTGCTACTTGATTTCTTAATTACAAAGAAAGAGGACTTGAAGAGGCATTTCAGATATAGGTGTAAGTAAAAGATTATGGCATAAATTCTCAGGTATGAGTGAAATATTCTACAGTGGAAGTAGGTAATGTGTTAAGCTGTTTGTATAGCTGATCTATAACTAGTTAATGTATCCATTCTGACTGCTTGCTGTACAAGCAATGCTTTTCAAATATCTGAGTTTAGAATCGTACATTGTGCCCTAATGAGCTGTGTAACTATTAGTTATTAAAAGAAATGCATGATAAATTGCAATCTTTTTACATTTTAATCCCCTTTATTGCCATTTAATTTTTAACTTTGACAATGTAAACTGGATTTTGAACAACCTAAATCTTGTTATAATGGATCCTGAACTGTATAGTTTGCAAGGGTAGGGTTAGGTTTTTCCTAATTAGCTACTTAAATTTGGCTTGGCACTTTACAAGATGAGTGACGCACCCTCAAGAGTCCCATAACCAGGGTATCATGAGAACCCCAAAATCCGTACCTAATCTTCCTTGGCTATTTATTCCTTTGGCAGGTAAAATCCCCCCTGTACCCGTCTTTATTAGCACTGTGCTAACTGCCACAACAATTTTGTTATAGGAAATATTTAATGCATGCCTTCAGTGTAATGTTCAGATAATGGTGGCGAAGCGTAATTATAGAAAACAGATGTTAAGAACTTGTTATGTGAATGTGTTATGTGAATGTGTTATGGAGCAAGTGTAGATATGCAGTGGCCATTTACCCTTTTGATGTAAATATAGGGCTATACCTGTTTGACTATCTTATATTCATTAAGTTGGCAATGTTCATTTCAACTTGTGTGTTGCTCCTGGTAACTTTTACAAGTTCTTACAAATGAAGTAGGTTCCTACAATAATTTTCTAGACATGGTGTTTGTGGAAGCTAATGAAAGTTACAGCTTTGGCAAAATGAACAATACACTAGTCTGACAGTAAGTGTTGTATTGAACTAAGAATGCCAGAGATCTTCAACTTTTTCCACCCAAATGACCTGTTGCTGAGGGTATTTTACCCTGATATTCATGTTCTGGTATTACATCGTGCCTATATCATACACGAACATCAAGTATATCATGTACCTAACATTACATTGATTAGACTAGTTATGGGATTGGGCCTTTTAGATGTTGGGCATGTTGAAATGTAAATATTTGCTTTGTTTCCAAGCAATTTGTATTGAATCCAACTTTTAAGATATTTGAAGAATATTAGTTACACATACATTTAAATTTGCAACCCTTTTGGTAGGCTAACCTAAAAACAACCTAGGAATTGTATTTGCAGGAACATAAAATGCACAAATCTACAACTTATAATTTTTAAATATAGCTTCATAAGATGAGCTTAAAATAGTATAAAATCTTTTGGTGCTATTTCTTGCTTTAAGTTGTTAGCTTTCATCTTTTAGAGGATTACATTTATTGAATAGTTGGCCTAAATTTTCTTTACTGAGTAAGCATTGGAATGGAAATTTATATTAAACCATATTTCAGGGCCGTGCCTGCAAGATTGTAGAAATGTCAACCTCAAAAACTGGCAAACACGGTCACGCAAAGGTACATCTGATCGGTATTGACCTTTTTACTGGTAAGAAATATGAAGATATCTGTCCTTCTACCCACAACATGGACGTGCCAGTGGTCAAGCGTGCAGACTACCAGGTAATTTAAGTAGTTTTGGATAATTTCTTATTTTGTGTTAATAAATTTATTGTGTAAATGTTTTGTGAAAGCATGATTTTTATAAAAATAGATTCTAATTTTCATTAATTTACCAGCTGATTGACATCTCTGATGACGGCTACCTTAGTCTTATGAAGGATACGGGTGAACTGCGTGACGATATTAGATTGCCTGATGGAGATTTAGGCTCTGACATTAAGAACAAGTTCGAAAATAATGAAGACCTTCTGGTAAGCATTTTCAGATTTTTGAGAAACACATTTGTCAAATGTCATATTTGCAGTTCCATGTGAACCAAGAGTTTAAAAACCTAGAACCACTTATGGAAAACTAAAAAGGTTGTTTCTTCTGCAGTTGACAGTCCTGGCTGCTATGGACGAGGAAATGGTAGTTGCTACCAAGCCAAATATGAAGTAAACTCCTTCCAGAAGTTGCTACCATCTACACCACTACACCACCTTCACAACCAGCCATTAGCTCATTAAAGTATATATTTTTTTCCTATTAGACCCATATAACAGGGTTGATGGTTGACACCTGTGATCATTCTACAATGGTTTGGTATGTCATTCTACAACAATTTTGTATTTCTTGGGGAAGGATATGGTGTTCTATCTTGCCTACCTTTGCTTTGTCCATGGCCACCTGTTGTAACTTTGTTTGGCAGTAACTAATTGGCCTTGGAGGAAGTGGAGAGGAGGAGCCATAAGCCTCATCTTTACTCATAATTCATGTCCAACTGGACAACATGTTTGTTTGAGTGTTACAGCCACAACCATTAAAGTTTGTGGTCTTTATTTTTATTTTTTTTTATTTGTTGTGGAGGGGCAGCATATGTGACACCAATTCAAACAACCTTGCGGCCCAGTATATTGATCTGTGACCAAATAAGGAATAAATGGTGTATTGTTTATATGGCGTTTGATTGTTCAATTGATCCAAGCTTCAGTGCAGGAGAGCCTTTTCCTTTTTTACATTATCATAGAATATGGGCCCATTACTTGGGTTTAAAGAAATGCTTTTATCTAACTTGTTTTTGTACTTCAATGTGCATAATTAAATATGCTAAATATTAGAATAAAAATTTACAACCATTCCAGTGTTAAGATGTTCTTTCATTCACATATCCCCAGGATTGAGCAGATGATTGCAGTAGAAGAATTAATCTGAATATTGGATTAATAATGAACTGTAGCACTTTTCAGTTGTGACATGGGGCTAATGAATTGTTGAAAACCTTTGACTCAATTGTTTACTTAAGGGTTAGCTGGTGTACAAGAAGGCACAGTTTACAAGTTGCCAGTAATTCTTTTGGGTCCTGCATTTGAATCCAAGGGTATGTATGCAATTTTTCATTCACTTGTTACAATTTGAATGATATACCAAGTTTGTACCTTGACTGTAATGCTTTTTTGCTTAATGGGGAATACCACTGTATCATTCAAATGACAAATAAAAGGCTTTTATTGTAGTTGTGTATTAAACTGCAGTATTAGAACTCCTTTCAGAATAACACATGATCTTGTTCTGTAGAAGTCTTGCTATAATCTGAAAATATTGCAGCCTTTTGACTGAATCTGCCTGGATGGATGTAAGAATATACTGATAGTTGATCATTAAACTGCTTTATAAAACAAGCAGTGTGAAAAGATAATAGATGAAAGGTTTAACATGTATAGTTTCATTGGGCTTAGATGTTAAAATATATAAATTTCTGAAAGCTTGCAATAATGTACTGGTATAATGATTACCAGATGTCTTTGAAGAACTTGTTGATGGTATGCCCCTGGCAATGTTTACATTTGTATAACCAAATATCCTTAAGAGTATGACTGCCAGGGTGGAACTTGAGGGTATGGAACTGGAGACTTCTGGCATGGACTAGCCCTCCTTTCTGGTGCACTGGCTTAGTTATCGCACACCTACGTGTATCGGTTTCAGTACTTGGAAGAAAATTGTTCAATAAATGAAGCAAGAGTTTCAGCTTAAGTGGGATGGCTCACTAACAGCATTTTCTCATGTTCGTTATCATGAGGTGTAAGCTCAAGGGGTCTTTTACTAGGAGGGGAGTGGTTAGATTTGAGAATCAAAATTGAGGTAATACTAGACTTGAAACACGTAAGAAAAAAGAAACAAAAAGCCAAGTTATTGGACAAAAGAACTCTGGCTTACCACCCAGAAACCAATAGAGGCATTGTCATAGCCAAAGATGTAATGTTACATCCATCATTAGTGGAGTCCACCCTGGTATGTTTGTTGCAACTTTCAAGGAAAGGAAGGATGAAAATACACACAACTGCTGGGGAAAACTCATCCAGATACTTTAGATGCTTGTATTAAACATTTTCCTACCTATGACCTGCATTTCTTAGTGTTGATGGCCAGGGAGTGTGCTCTGATTAACATAGCAAATTGTATGTATTGGTGATATTCCTTTACTGGTAATGTACTACCCTCGAAGCAGGTCTTTATGTTGAAAGTATAAGTTTACAAGATTTACAAATTAACTTTCAAAATTAACTGTTCCAGCAGCCCTAATTATATCTGTATTAATAGATAGGTAAACACATGCACCATTTCAAAACAGATAACTTGACAAGATGACAATTCCCAGATTTTTCTCCTGTGAAGATTGGAATTTCCAAGATGGATATAATTAATCCTTAAACAAGCAACATTATTTGTGGATATATGAATTCTTACCTTGATTAAAAATGTTTAGTATTGCAGAAACAAGTGTTACATTATTTTGTAAGTAATTTTGTGTCCAAATTATAAGTTTTGTGGTCTCGTACCATATCCTAGGGGCAGGCAGAAAAAATGAACTTGCAGTTCGATAATTTGAATAAATGGTGATAATTATTTTCTTTTTAATGAGATACAACCTATTTTTGATAATTATTCCAAAAATGGTTGCGCCGATTTCCTGTCAAGAAATGCATTCAGCTCTTGACACATTGTTCAATGGTAGAAATATGTTGGTTGCTTCCAGTGGAACTGCACTTCCTTGTGTTAGTGTATTCCCAGCTCTTTTCTCTGTAATTAACAGTAAATGGTTCATCAATATAGGTTACCCCTTAATCCTATGCTGCTTGTTGAAGGGGGAGAGGAGGGAGTCATAGGAGATGGAAAGTGAGGCACAATGTTGGATTTTCACTTGGGCTTTGGCCTCTGGTGCAGCTAATGGCTCAGCTAATTTTGCACAATATTTTATTCTCAAATCTCTTCGGTTTGCTTTTAAAGATGCAAGAGCCATGCTGAAAGGATTAATGGTTGGTCATGAATGGCCTTGGGAATTATGGTCACGGTATCCCCACTGTATTACCTTACTCAACACACTCCTTCCTCCTGCCTATGTCCTACTACTACCACCTCTGCAAGCCTTTGAGTACTCTTTAGCCCAGCCAAGTGGGATAAATTTTTTGTGATTCCCCTATAGCCACTTACTCTATCAGTACCCTGTAAACATGACTTTCCCCATGATATTTATATTGGAGGAGAGTCCTGCCCTGCCATCTCAACTCTTCCCTTGTCAGTGTCAGAAATGTTGGCATTTTGGCCATCCTGCAAAGCACTGTTGCTCCACAGCCTGCTGTCATCTATATGCACAACCTTTTCATGATCGTTCAAACTACTATGTGCAATTGTGCATGTGGCAGTATTGTTAACTCCCATAATTTAGTTTACAGGGACTGCCCCCACCAATTCCTTGCTCATTTTTGTCAAAGGGGGGCTTAGGTGATAGGCTGAGGCCCAAGGTAGGGGATCACCGCTACATTGGACCTCAGCCATCGCCTCAACTAATTTTCCTCCTCTTTCCTCTTCCTCCTTTTCTTGATCCCTGTCTGTCCACTTCCCAAGGTGTGAGAGTAATGATAAAAGGCTTTCCACTAACATACTAACATACAGTGCTCTACAATCTTTGACTTCTAACACATTTTGTCATAAATGTTAACTCATTTAAACCCTTTTCACTACAATACTTTATCATGGTGCTTATGACTGATGTCTGGCACATTTTGACATTAATCATTCTGGGAATCCAAAAACATACCCTTATGAACCAAAAAAAACTTCCTTACCTAGGGGTTTCACTCCCAAGTTCTACCCTATCATATTTAGAGTATGCCACCAATGACCTTACGTGTGGACGTGGCATAACTTTTTTTTTTTTTTTTTTTTTTTTTTTTTAATAAGAGGTTGCCTTACCTACAAGTCTAAGGTACCAGCTCTGATTCAATTGGCCTCACTCTATGCAAGGCCAGGCAGGAAATTCTACTCCAGTGACCCCCACCCCCCCCCTCCATCCCTTGCTGCAGCTTCTTGTAGGGGGCTTAGGAGAGGGAGACTGTGGCCCTATGTAGCAGATCCCCCTTACCTTGGACCTCAGCCCTTGCCTCAACAAATTTTGCATGGTCTTTTCTTCTACCCCTTTCTTTTTCCTTCTCTTCTTTTGTCCATATCCTAAGGTGTGAGAGCCTTGATGAAAGGCTGAATTTGTGTCAGTCCTGGATGGACTCTGTTTGCTCTTCCCTCTTTACCCTTTTCACTACCATACTAACCTCCTGTGCTCTACAACCTTGGACATCAAACATATTTTGTCCAAATTGTTAATATTATGACCTTTTTACTGTATGACCTCAGATGTCTAGCAGATTTGTGTGTTTTGACCTTAAACTATTCTGGGAATTCATAAATATTGCCTTATACACCCAAGTATTCCTTTCCTAGGGGCTTTGTCCCCAAGCATCCTCCTATCGCCATATTTTGAATACGCAGCTAATGACTTTAGATGCTTAATGCAGCAGAAAATTTTCAAGGAATAATAATCTACTGCAGTGCTGTCCATTGCTTTACCTATCCTCCTCCTCCTCCTCCCCAAAATGTTTCTACATCTCCAGTATCTCTTCCTCTTTCTCTATGTTCCCACTTCTACCCCCCTCCCTCTCCCAGTCAAATTCCTTGGCCATTCTAAATCCATAGAATCCTATCTCTATCACTTCCTGGTGCTCACCTCTCCTCCCCACTCTACTCATTGCATAAGACAAGCAAAATGTTCCTCCCCATATTCTACCACATCCTCTCCTACACCTACCTCATCCTTTGCTCCTCAGACATCTGTCCCCTTTTCTACCCCCCCCCCCCCAAGGAAACTTTCATTTCTCAACCTCTCTATCTTACTCCCTTTCAGAAACTCTTGAGGTCATTCAAAACTTTCTACTCATGACCCCCAAAGTATGCCAATCCTTCATCCACCCTACAATCTCTACCCCCATTCCCTCTATACTCAAAGTGACTGCCAACATACATTCCATCCTCATCCTTATGTTTGCCTGACACCCCTTGCTCCCACTCCCTCCCTACACAACCTATCCCCCTTGCTCCATCTGCACCAACCACCCTTCCCTGTTATCGCTTTCACTCCCTCCTGGATATACATGTGACTCCCTTTTATCACAACAATGCCTTTCCCTGAATCCTCCACCCTCCTGATTCTTCCCCCTGATCCCTTGTCTAATTTTGAAATTCTTTCCCTACTATTTCTGCAATATCCTATTTTAACATTTATCACTCATTGATATTTTTTTCATAATCGCTCTTTTACATGGATATATACATGGTTTCTGTTCTTACAGACTTTTAGCCTCCATTTGATCTAATTGCCCTTAACCTCCCTTTTGCTAATCTCTGCCTTACCCCCATTTGCTCACTCCCGCTTTACCCTTTTTAGTACCATACTATTCTGAAGTGTTGTATGACTTTTGACACTATATCATTAACTCATTAATCCTTCTTTTTACCCTTTTTGATACTATACCTAGTGCTGCATGACTTTGGTACATGATGTCTATCAAATTTATTTGTTTTTAACCAGTAACCATCAATATAGGTCTGGGAAGTTATGCTGGTTGGACACTTAGTATTACTCTGTCTAGCCTTGGAGAATAACCAAGCATACAGCTATTTCCTGAATGTAAATGTTAATAAAGTGAAACATAATATTGTTAATGTGAGAAGAAAGTAATTTTACCAGACTTATCGATAAAATCCTGTTAATCTCTGACTACTTGTTCAATTCACTTGTTTTGTGTATGATAAATACGTAAATAAATAAATATTTCCTACTAACAAACTTGGCAAAATAATGACATTCTGTATAGGTTGAACATATATTTTTTTCAAAGGACATACAAAATTTTCAGATTAAGGTAGGTCTCCATGAATGTATCACAGAAAAAAACAAAAAACTAAAATATGTGAAAGAAACTGCTCTATGGATGACCCTATACCCCATAATTTTTAAACTTAAGGCTAATTTCCTTTTTAATCCATTTGCCTAATAAACATACTGTATTTCTATCACTCCAAGAATAAAAAATAATATTGATTCTATACATACACAATGTCTGCATCCCTCAAATAGTTACAAAA
>NW_020870579.1:110080-115080 GCF_003789085.1 Penaeus vannamei
TTTTATAATCATGCCAGCAAGACATGCTCTTTTCTGAGCTTTCAAGTAAAAAAAAGCACTGACATACATTTCGTAACTACTATAACATCCTAGAACCTACCCAGGCAATACATAAAACACATGAGATACTAATATATACTCTATAAACAATCAACATGATACATATTTAAGAGACTAACAACAGGCATTTTCTCTCCTAACAAAAAGCATTATGTTCAAAGTTTTATTTGAGACAGCCTTAATATCTGAATAGTATTACTTCCTTCATGTTCTTTTGATAACAATTTTTTTTGCTGTCATGGCCTGATTAACATTTCTTAGTTTCCCACTTCAGATGCATATCAAATTTATATTATTTTCTACTATTTCAAATATGTGAATGTGAACACACCTATTGGGAAATGCTTGTAGGGTCAGATCTATCACTTGATTGAGATTAGTCCCTTTTGCCTCCTCGCATGTTAAAGCATTGTGAAAGATATGAGTATTGCAAAAAATGAAGTTGATGTACGTTTCATCACTGTACTTCAATGATTCTAAAACTATTATTTACCTCTGATGAATAATGTAGCCTGTTCATGTCATAGCATCATAATTATTTCCCCATAACTATGCTTTCTTCAAATACAACACTAGAAAACAAGGTATTCAATTGTTTAAAACATAGTTTCTAACAATTTTATATTCTGTAAGATACAACATTACATTTTCTGCAAATTTTGTTTCAGCAAATTTTTACAGAATTTGATATCAAACTGCATTTTCAGCTGCCCTGTCATCTAAGGAAAATACTTGTATAACTAAACTTAAAAAGAAAGAAAAAAATAACAAAAATGAGAATAATTTCAAGGAACTCACAAGCTATCAATATCTCACAACTGAGAAACTTCCTGACCTCAAAACAGATAAGATTTTGGAGGCAAATCTACATTTTTTAAATCAAAGCATAGTATGGTAAAGAATAAAATCACACGTAGTATTGTTAAATATCAAATAGAAATTAAAATATACACAACCCCTATTATAACAGTACCTCATGGCAAAGAATGTGATTTATAACAAATGACAGCTGGACTTTATAAAAATACTGATGAAGATCATTATGATCTTAGGCACCTATCAAATTAAAATGTCAGCCTCTCTGAAAGCAGATACTTGTATTGCTCTCCATTATATGTAACTGCTGTCTTTTTTTTATATATAATTTTGTCCAATGCCAAATTGCATTTTTATGATGGTGGATGTAAATTTACTGAACTTAAAAATACTTGCTAACCATGGTGTATGAAGAATTATTTACTTTATACAACAATCTGTCAATAGCTAAGTTTTCTTGAAAAAAAAAAACTGAATTAACACTGAAAATAAGCAATGCAGCAAAATGACAAAACTAAACTTCATAAGTCTACATGAAGTATTTACAAAAGATCCATATAGGTTTGTTATTTATAGTGTGATTTCTCACCATTATGAAATTGCAAAATCATCTGGTATGTTCATATATTGAAGTAAAAATAAAAGTTTAAGGTAATTGTTTGCTAATGCATAACATGTATTTTATTGCTTTTTACTTTCCTGTATTCCCTCAAAAGAGAAAGAAAGAAAGAAAGAAATGCTAGTTATATTTATATCTACTCTGGTTTTCATACAAACAAAATATTTATTTCTTCACAAATTATGTTGGCAAAACATTGTTTCATTATCGGAGCACTACTTCATTTGCTGGATGATAACCTATATTTGGAAACACAGGTTTCAAATAAAGTGAATGTTAATGTAAGAAGTAAAAAGATAGTAATATATGGCAGAAAGAGAATTTAATGTACTTGTCTTGTGAATCAGCCTACATACAGTATTGCTTTGGTTGATGTATCCAGCTTTGATTTGCATATCCTGTATTGCTCCATCAGATACTCTGGCAAATAATAAGGCCTAAACACTGACTAGTCAAACATGATGACTGTACATTGCATACAGGGCAGGTGCATGTTTAATATATCCAACACTGATTGATATTTAACCATGCATTATGATACCTGCATAATCATGAGTAAATGTGTGGCAATGATTGTGCAAACTGTCAGTCTACCACAACTACAATGGCAAGTACACAAGACATCACGGGAAGTTTGGCTGAAGTTCATCAACCACTACTAAGGTTTCCCAAGATTGTGGAAAGTGAAAAGTGATGACTGTAAGTAGAGAAATAAAAAAGGAATAGTATCACAAATTAATAGAAGCAATGAATGAAAAAGACCATAATATAATCTGGAACTTGGGTATCAAGAAGATTAATCCATTCTAGTGTAATTACTAAAAAGGGAACTGAAGAAAATAATTGCCACACTTACCATCATGTGTGCCATAACGATAACTAGCAAATCATTGAATGTGGGGAATCTTGTTGCCTGTAGTAGACTTGTAGGAGACTGTAGGTGTTTGTTTTTCTTTTCTTATGACATATAATTCTGAAGAGGGAGGAATGCAAGAAACCTCTGTTTAGTAACAGATTTGAAGAGAGTGCATCCCAAGCTGTTACAGGATTTTGTATCATATAACAACACAGGCAGGATTTGGCTTTACCAGGCCATACCACCATGTGGTAGCAGCATGTATCATTTACCAAGAATTATGCATACCAGATATCAGCTGAGTGACAGTTGTGTTTTTGAATGAAAGCATATTTCAGGTGTTTCAGCTGTTGGTGCTGACTGTTCATGAACCAGAACCAGTAATGGTATGGGTGCTTACTGAGTGTAATAGGAAGAACTTGACAGGTGACTCAGACTTTTAAAGTTCTGGGGGATCACTTGGTAGCCTGTATTGCTCTTCATGTTTTAATGCACAATTTGGCACCAGGTCGCAGGACACAATACAGGATAATTGGACTGAAGTTCTAAACTACCTGGCAACAGTGCAAACTTAATTCCAATAAAACATTAATGGCAGGGCATGAAGAAAATTGTGGAAGAGAAGAATACAGATTATCTTGATACTCTCAAGACTTGAGCTGTATAGAAATGTTCTCAGATAAAAACAACAACAAAATAATCTGATGACTAAATGCATACTTCTTAGAAAACAAGGGAAATATGACTTTATACAAATGCAAGATTTTTCATTCATTTTTTTATGGCAAGGGTGGGGTTGGTGAGGGTCCTATGTCTTTTTGTGGTGAATGTAAACTCAATTCATATTCATTTCAGAAAAATGAAAGCCTAATAATCAAACCTACATAAAATAAAATTGATATAACAAAGAAAAATCAGATATGGAAATAAAATAAAGAATAAATAATAATAGCAATACAAATCAAATCAATTTTATATTATGAAAAATGTATTACATTGGGAAATCACACACAAGTACTAATGTGAAGCTGAATGTGTTAGGAGCACCAGTACCTATGGGCCAATGCTTGCAGTCTATGTATGCTGTGATAATAAGGGAGTAACAGCACTGCAGGTAATGTACAAATATAATATACAAACTCTTTTATTGTACAGTACACTATGATAGCACTTTGATGATGACAGCTTTCCCCCATATTATGCCATCCACTGATAAAACTAATAAAACCTAGAACAACTATAAATATTCAATTCAGCAGAAGTTGTAGTTTTCTCTCAACCCCTCTAGGGTGCCTCTCCATGGCCTTGACTCCCCAAAAGAGCTAAACACACTAAGAACTTCTTTCAAGCAACATATCTGTTCAAATATACATATAAATAAAGATTTTCTTTATGACACCATAATACTTTTGTCTAAAACGTGCTATTTTACAGGCAACATGATGCTTTCTATGGCAATGTATAATAAAAATAGTACAAGTGATCTGGAACAGTACAAAAATCATTTGAAAACAAATAATACTTCTTGCTCCTAGGAAAACTAATTTTTTCAGTCTTACAACCCTCACAGGTAACATAACCATTGCTAGAATTAATCAAAATTTATAATCAATATATTGTAAGCCTGTACTTTATTCAAAAGGAGCCACTGAATCACATGAGTAATAGAGCAGTTAATTTATGTCAAAGAAAACAAGAAATTTTGTCCAGGACAACATCACCAACTGATGTTATCTATTGTGAGGGGGAATTTATCATACAACACCAGTTGGCATTATTGGTCCCAAAGGGGTTAAATACTATTCTATCATCATTCATCTAAATGATATGCAATACAGATTGATACTGTAAAATTGACTATAAACATGTACCATTAAAGAAAGCAAATTACAAAATATTATGTACAAATTGTAAACCATATTTTCAGAAATAATCAAGTATGTATACCAAAATCTACATAATATGGTAAACTACCATCCCTGTGTAATATTACTTACGTAAATCATAGTTGAGCCAATTGTATATAAATAGCACAATTATAAATACAACTTATCCACCAGACAAAATAATAAACAAATATATATAAATCATATAGTCTTGCACTTCATGATTACCTGAATAATCATGAGGATGTAGCAATATGCTGCTTAAAATAACAAGTCGACAACACAACATTCTGACATTCAGACTAATGTTGGATAACAATTTTCTGATCTATCTGCAATCATGTCAAAATATATGCTAATGATCGAGTCTTTGAATACAAAATAAAGAAGTTTATCCATATCCCTTGGCTTTTCTACTCACGTGTATGGCTCCACTCCAAGGTCTATGTTAATACAGTTTTGAAAGGGACCTCTGCATCTTGAATAGGTGCAACACTGTTGGACTGACTTGACATGCACTAACATTGATAATCAAATTCTACATTGATCAGCAAATGACCTCCTGCTTCTTTAACATCAGTATTCCAATAAAATTTATCAAAATAGTTACCAGTGTAAAGGCCATGCAAGTCATGACTTTAATCTTGTTCCACATTGCTTGATAAAAGCATGGCAACCATACACTACAAAATCTGTTCCAAATCATACATTCTGAAACCTAAATATATATTTATAACACTTTCCACAATATCAGCACATTCCA
>NW_020870579.1:120080-122580 GCF_003789085.1 Penaeus vannamei
ATGATCAAGAGAACCACTAAACTCACACAAAAATATGAGTCTTAATCATCAGCAACATATACGTATGGGGCTAATATATATCTATGGTGATAAAGATAACACACAATGAATTTAGTCCAAGGATAGATAATATAAAATTATTACCATACACAAAATATCTTTAACCAATTTGTATAAGTGTTATATCCTTTGATATCATTCCCAGTTGAAGATAATAAAGAAAATGACTACTAGCCCTGGCAGTGTACTTTCTAATAAGAAATACAACAAACTTACAAAAGGTATCATCTGTGCACATCAGTAAAGTTAGCACTACATTAATGCTTAAACCAAATCCACAGCACTAACAATGAAGATGCAAGACACAACTGCCAGAAACACAAATCAGCTTGATTATCAGTCCTTTTCTTGCTTTACATGAAAGAACTGGTATTTGTATAATAATAACTGGTAGTCAAGCTCTATCAGTTTCATTTTACACAGTAATGCTAATTACGAGACGTTTGTTACAGAAAAAAAAAAAATATATATATATATATACTTTAATATCATACCATCATGATATCATATCTGTCAGTACAAATAAAATATAAAAATGGCTTCAAATAGCCTTTGGATTTTATTTGCAAACTAAATGAATGTGATAAACAAATACAGTATTTGTAACATTAATTCGTATTTGAGTTGTCTCTGATAGCTCTTGCTCATGTCTGATCGAGGGGCAAGGGTAGGATTGCTCTTTCAGGATGTTGCCAGCGAGGATCCTGGTAACAAATTTCCATGACTTTTTGCAGTTCACTATAGTCTAAAGAATCAGGAAGTTTGTACATTGAATTTCCCTTATTCCCTTAATATATTATATAAGATGGAAATATTTTTCAAACCTGTAAATAACATTGCCTCTTTTGTGTCTACAAACTCTGAAATTTTCTGTGCGATTTTCTATTTGTTTTTCTTTTCACTGTTTAGGGTTATAGCTGCAGTTTGAATATCTCAAAACTTACTAGAATACATATTGATTTCTTTACTTACCGTCTCATCATTCCAGATGGCATTAACTTGTGTGAAGAACATGACTGCGGTGAAAATGGCAAAGAGTAAGCTCTCGAAGATAAGGAACAGAAGCAGCACCACTGTGGCAGGTGGTGAGAAAGAAGAGCACTCCCGCCACTCACTCCTCACACAGATTATGAACTGGTAAATTCCTAGGAAAAGGCCATGGAGACTGAGCAGGGCAATGTAGAACTGGTGAGAGAGAGAGAGAGAAAAAAACATTAGGCTAATCCCACAACAAATACTTGTGTGGATACAACAATCATGAGGATACTCTCTTACATTCCAATATCTGAAATAACTATCTATAGCTAAATACAAACTCAAAATAAAACTGTGGTCAAAAATATAATTAATCAAACTATGTAGAACTTAATAGAAGCTAAAGTAATATTGCTATTCATATCTAGAAATATGCAGTTTTACTATTAACATTCTATTAAAGTGCTCTGTTCATGGTGATGTTAACATACAGCCATCCATGAAAATTAAAGATCTACTAAATCATTTATGTATAAACTGTCTGTTTTATGCTTTATCAAACATAGACAAATTATCTCTCAAATTATTCATGGCAATTTGAATTTCCAAAACAGATCTTTGAGGTTAGAATTATATTTGCCTATCATTCTATGATTAAAAATATCTAAAACAGATATAAATAATACATAATTACTAAAAATTGTATCACTTGCTTTTCCAGCTACGACAAAACTGCTGTGTCAAAGGAGATTTGTACAGTAGAGGAATAGATTTTGCAATATAGAATGATATATTTGTGCCTATATATCAAAATGACCTAAAAATATATATAATGCAAAAAACAGATAAAATCATATAAATCAATATTGTCCCACAGACTCTAGAACAAAATCTAAGTAAAAAAATTGCCATAAGTCATCTATAAATTAGTAGTGGTAACTAAAGTATTAGCAACCAAACAAAACTTGACCAGAGTTTTATAATAATATTCTCTGATGGCAAATACATATCTTATCCAACACTCCTTTCAAGAAATATGATATTGACACCAACCCTATCTATACAGCTGTAGGAATTCCAACATTATGTTTTCTTTCAATTTCAATAGCATTTCTCAAGTTGCAAATGGGGAGCTGTATAATGAAGAGTTAATCTAAATGTAGAGGCAGAGAATACACAATATTTAACCACTTACTGTAAAGAGTACAAAGAACTTCTGATTATTTTCTCCCACACAGTTGTTAACCCATGGGCAGTGGTGATCCATTTTGCGAATGCACCGCTGACAGACGGAGCAGTGGTGGGCGCGCTCAGGCTTGATGCTGCAACACTTTGGACATTTGAAGATCACTTGACCTTCCCGCAGCCCCATGCGCTGGATGTTTTCTCGTGTGGCATTACCCTTAGGAACTGCTCCCTGATAGATTGGTATATATGAAAACATTAGTGACGTTAGTCTTAGTCT
>NW_020870579.1:130080-135080 GCF_003789085.1 Penaeus vannamei
ACACACACACACACACACACACACACACACACACACACACACACACACACACAACACACACACACACACACACACACACACACACACACCGATGTATATATAGATACACACACACACACACACACACACACACACACACACACACACACACACACACACACACACACACACACACACACACACAGATATATATTATATATATATATATATATAATATATATATATATATATATTATATATTATGAGAGAGAGAGAAAGAGATACACAAACATGTTCATACCTATTTATGTTATATTTTATAATTTAGTGTTTGTACGTGCGTATGTACATCCATGCGTACAGAAATGTACATATAATACTTTTTATTTTTGGACTCCAAAAATAAAAAGCATTGTCGAAAGGCCATAAAACAGACGAACGGATACTGTCAGTTTACGCCTCGGCTTAATGACCCAGCATGACCTGAGTTCCCCTCCCGATAGTGTGCTCTCCTTGGAATGAGAAAATAACTATTTTCTTTGAATTGTACTTCTCATTGTTGAAGAACCATGTTCCCTATAAACGAAAAAAATGCATACTAAATGAACAGAAAATATCTTTTGTCACTGAGATATCTTTACAGGCCACAATTTGGTACTGAATTAAAAAAAAAAAAAAATACCGGTTTCCTGTTTATTCGTATAATGATCGACAAGACCTCGATATGCATTTGGACACGGAACTTTTGTTTACTGTATATCCGTTTAGATATGAATTACTTTATTTGGCCGAGAATACGTGAATTAATATTTTGTGAACTTAAGCAGCTCCGGATAACAAGGAAATTTTCCATTGGTCTGGCGATACTCCGACGACCGACCGTGCGACTAGATTACCATAATCAAATATTTAATAATTCCCTAGATCTGGTAAATATTCTGGACACTAACGGACAGCATGTTAAAATTGTGAGACATGCCTATACACAGAAATGAATGCATATGTTTACCTAATTGATTTACATTTATCTGTGTATCTATCCTGTAGGTATATATGTCCAGATTGATAGATATGTATTCATTTTTGTTTATAAGCAAGTCAGTTGCAAAAATTAATAATACATATTTACGAGAATGCAAAAATCTGCAACTATTGTACAGCGTTCTTCCATCCTAATTTATCATATAGATCAAGATATGTCAGAAAACGGCAAATTCACACTATTTCACATCCTCCAAACAAATAAAATCGACCCTTTTTGAAAATCCAACAACAAGGTTACTGTTTTGAAGAAAGGGTAACTGCTAATTGTGGTCCCGGTGACAGGCCCAATTGGCGCTCGGAAGTTCGTGTTGCCCACAGTCGTTCGTCATTTATTTTCTTATCAGTGTTTTATCATAATTTGCTCTATTGATTATTCTTTCGTCGTTTATTCTACCAATTATTCTTTTGCTATTTGTTATGTTTTCATTGATTACCTTTCTATGTATATTTTAATTAATTTACTTTAATATACCATAACTCTTTGTTTCCAGATCCTAGGATAAACAAAATAGGGTAAATACAAACTAAACACAGCAATGAATGTACAAAAATGAAAAGTACACACATAATAGTAAAAAAATCAATCAATCAAAGCGTCTGTGGTTCATTCCAGAGGGAAACAAATCCTCAGCTCAAAAATAAGACAAGTGTACCCCCTACCTTCCAAAGATCAGAAGTAAAGGAATGTATCAGTTCCAGCCCACCTGGAGGAAGCACAGTTCTGTCTTAATAAAAGTCTTCGAGGAGTTGAATGAAAACAGACAAAGAATTCTTTCAACCAGAATTTGTTCTTTTGGAAATCAAAATCAGTAATATTCACGATAGACAACAGATATGACATGACACATGAAAGTAAGGGATTTCCGCCAAATATACCTTATTTTTGTTTTGAGGACGGGAGAAACGATACCATACTCAGTGAATCATAGACAAATTGATTTATGATTATTTTTATTATTTCTATCGGCGGGAAATTAGAATAAAAATACTCGGGATTTTCACTTTTTTATTTTCCTGGAAATAAATGTCGGCGGGCCCGCCATTCAAAAAAAGAAGAAAAAAAAGAAGAAAATTGCTGTGGCCTGAGGTTGAACTGTCAGGCCACAACAGCACTCTCAACACTTGTTACAAATGACTGGTTCTATTATGCAGTCAGGACGTGAAAACAACTTGGAAGCTCGTTCTGCAATAAAGTTTTGTCAAGCTCAACAAAAACGTTGTAGCAACCTACGAAATGATCATGACTGTTTACGGACTACGTTTTATGAGCCAGGCGACTGTTTACCGCAGGCACAAGAGGTTCCAGGAAGGTAGGGAGTAAGAGGGACGAGAAGTATGGCATGAAAGAGGAACATCAAGACGCCGGAATTGGTCAACAGAATTCGCAAATTTCTGGATGAGGACCGCTGACCATCTCTTCTGTTGGTTGCAACACAGTTTGAAGTGAGTGAGACATCTGTGCAAATTATCATTCATGAAGATATAAATAAAACAGAATTTGCAAACAAAACAAAATTTGCGCCAAGTTGATTCCCAGAGTGTTCAACGAGCAACGGAGGGAAAGGCGCATCAATGACATCAGTGAGATGGTTGAGTTGATCACTTCGAATCCGTGTCCTTGATATGCGAAAGCCGTATACACTGTTAAGATCCAGATTTCATGAGAGCCCAGCGGAAACACTCTAGCTCCCCAAGACGGCGGCGAGGCAGAGCAGGTTCACTAGAAAGTTTACGATGATTTCCTTCTCGAACAGAAAGAACATCTACTTCCGCTGGGTCCTCTGCTTTCAGATGGTCGACAAAAAGTACTATTGGGTGGTTTTGGGGGAGTTGATAGAGAGAGAGAGAGAGAGAGAGAGAGAGAGAGAGAGAGAGAGAGAGAGAGAGAGAGAGAGAGAGAGAGAGAGAGAGAGAGAGATGGGGGGTGTGAGAATGAGATGATTAGAGACAGGGAGCGAGAGAGAGAGAGAAAGAGAGTGGGGGATGGAACAGCCGCTGAAGATAAAATATCAGGCCTGGAAGCGTCTAAAACCGGCAGGTAAGAGAGGAACACCCAGTCTCAGAAGTGGCTGTAAGAAAATGGCCGTGACAAGTGCTTGGGCTAAATAAAAATGGAAGGAGGGTCTACAGTACAAACTTCGCTAAGGAAAGCTTCATCCCAGACAGTGGTGGAATATCACAAAGACAAAGCAGGGACTAGCTTGGGACCACTTGATGCCACCTCTGAATCAAGCAGTGAAACAGCCAGTCGACTAAAAGATAGAACTGAGCCGTTAACATTTCACTTTGCCAGCAGAGTGAATTTCGATAAACCTGACAAAGAAGTGCCTATCTTTCTTCTAAGGACGCACAATAAATTCTGTGACATTACAGTCATTACACAGTAAAAACTATTAAAAGCAATGGGATCATAAAAAACCTGGGCCTGATGATATTAATTCCCTCCTTCAGAACTGTGCCCTTTGACATACATGTTCACAAAGTGCATGGCATGTGGCCTTCTTCATGGAAAACAAGACGTATAACCCCAATCCACAAACGAGATGAATTATAGGCCACTAACACAGGTATCTGTGATCAGTAAAGGCATGGAAAAAGTTCTGGCAGTTCACCTAAAAAAACATCTGCAGCACGACAGGTTGATGTCAGACCGACAGTTCGGGTTCCGTAAAGATCTTTCGTCCTCTGACCTTCTGCTAATCTTGCCCCACAGGTAGAACAAAGGTCTGGACAAAACTTATATACCTTTTTACGGCATTGGACATCACCGGAGCATTCGACTCTGAGTGGTACAAGCCACACACAGTCTGCAGGCCAAGCTGAAATCTTGCGGCACTGAAGGCGCTCTCTTAAAACTTTTGGAGAGTAATATTTAATGCTTGAATCATATAAATGTGCTGAACAAAAAGCATATAGCACTATGGTATTGTGTCGCGATGGGTAAAAAGGAGTTAAGATTAGGATAAACTGTGTTGGATGTCAAAGAATAGGGAGCGTTATAGGATAGTATGGTAGTGACAAGGGAAATGGGGAGTAAGTGAAGTACAGCAGAGATTAGTAGAAAGGGAAGGGCTAAGGGGATATGGCAATTGAGTGAATTGCAGTGTATCTGTCACTGGGGAAGGGGTAGGAACAATGTTCAAGGAAAATAGAGATGGCTGCTATAAAAGTAAAAGAATCCGGGAAAGGGGGGGGGGGTTGTTACATGTCAAAGATTAGAGAGCGTTATGGGATAGTAGGGTTGCGGAACAGAAGAAAGAGGTAAATGAAGCAGAGTAGAAATTAGTAAAATGGGAAGGGTTAAAGGAGTAGAGCGATTGAATGAATTGCAGTGTCTGTAACTGGGGACGGAATAGGGACATTGTTTAAGGAAAACAGAGGTGGCTGTTGAAGAAGTAGGAGAAGAATACGAGGGATGGGAAAAGGGGCTGGGGAAGGTAGTTAAGTATAAGGAGGGGAGGGGTTTGGTGAAGGACGCTGTTATGACAGAAGGGATTTGTACGAGCATTCAGGTTGGGGCGGTGGAGAGGATGAGATATGTTGGGTGGAACTTGAGGAGGATGGGTATCGGCAAGTACTTAAAGTGTAGGAGTAGGAAGAAATGGATTGGAGGGAGGATGAGGGAGTGGTGTTCCCTTTGGTCATCTTTAGGAATTTTGGATGTCTTCAAAAGTTTTTGGAGGGGAGTTGGGTCTAGAGGTTTGAGAAACAAAGGTTCTCTTGTGAGGAGGAGAAGAGGGGATAGATATCTGAGGAGCAGAAGAGGAAGGTGTCGGAAAGGGTGAAGTGGAACGTTTAGGATGCCTGGTGCGACCAGAAAAGTGAGGAAGAGGGATAGGTATCAGGGAAGTGGTAGAGATTGGAGTATCTGGATTAAGACTGGAAAAGGAATTTGACTGGGGGATTGGGCAAGTTCAGGGTATAGGAAAGAGATACTAGGGGAGATGCAGAAACATCTTGTGAAGATGGGGGGGGGG
>NW_020870579.1:140080-145080 GCF_003789085.1 Penaeus vannamei
ACCTTTGGAAAAGAAATAGAAGTTAATGTTAGGAAAGCTAAATAAAATAAAAATTTCTGAAACAATAAAATCAAATATTACACATCTACTTCTATTGATACTTCATATTTCAATATAACATTCGCATTTCTCACCATGTTGTGGGTGGAGTGCAATAACAGGGCCACCACTTGTTCCCGCATATACAGCACATGTTGTCTGCATCATCAGTGGTATCATCTGATCATTTTTCATACATACTGTCCAATAGTCAGCAAAGGAATCAATACTGTGCTTTTTGCTGTCTTCTCTACCACAATGCAGTTCTATGTTTTGGGATGATTGACTGAAAAATCCATCTTTGATTTTACAACTATCTGTGCAATCTTCGCTAACTTTGCTAATCATTAAAGTATTTGTTTCTTCAGAAAGGCTGGAATGCTCCACTGCAAAGCTCTGATGTTCACTCAGATGAAGAGACTGAACAGGGAAGTTTATAGTTTTTGAAATTATTCCTCGAGACAGAGTTGGTGTTGGCAGATACCGAGGGGAGAATACTCCATATCCTGCAACCACAACAGGCCAACCTGTAATGAAAGAAAAATCAAACATGAGATGACTCATGAAATATAATAAGTTAATCACCTAATGATAGTCATGTGTAAGTCAGCATGTCAAACATTAATATCACCTCATCATGAACTCTAACTGTTGCATTCCTTTACATTTAAGTGTTCTAACAAGATTTTGGATATTAATTTTCCTGCCTATTGTGATGTATTATTATTACTGTTACTCATTACTGAAAACTGAGCAAAAATTGTTCCTAACCTTTTGGATGTATTTCTGTAGCTAATGGTAAGGAGGATGGTAGAGACTTGGCAGTCGCAATAATGGCCAGATCCCACACACTCTTCCCCTGCCTGCATGTCCCTGTATTTTGTGTGGTCAAGGTAGCTGGTCTGGTCTTGAAGACTACTTGACCTTGGTGATTAGACCCATCTGCCAGCACAATTTTGACTGCCTGAAATGTTTTGAAATTGGTAGTGATATACTATATGATCCGGTAAAAAATCACAACACTGGATCAGATTATTTTCTATATCCTCTCTGTGTACATTATGGGAATCATCCCAGAAAGAATGAGGGACAAAATGCCTGTTCCACAAAAAAACAAAAAAAAACTGTTTACAATACATTTGATTGTTTTACATACATTGTGAATTATGGCAGCACATGCTTTAATACTACACTTTTAAGGATTCCCATACATGTGGGTACATCCCTAAAAAATATTGATTTTTCAACATACCCTATCTTGTATAAGATATTAGAGTTTGAGGTAAAGGCACATGTACTTGCATGAATCCCTAATAGCTTAATTTTTTGGAGGCAATTAACTTTTCATTTTAACCCCCACCCCTAGACAAATACATGATGGTCCTCATGAAGCACTGTCCCCTTCCCTTGAAAAAGAAAGTACTTACACCACTATTTGCTGGACCTATGACATGTGCACAAGTAATGATAATTCCAGGAGTTTTGTTAACTATCACACCACTGCCCCAGCCACTGCCGCACTGTACTCCAACCACACAACTGTCCACAATCTTGGCAAAACCTGAAAAAAATATTTAGTTTTGGTCATTTATCATTACTGTATCCTATATCATTACCAATTTCCTTTTTAAAGACTTTTAATATAAATACAGAGATTATACACCACAGTAATAAAACAAGATATTTACCTTCATTCATGCTTTTCTTTAACATTTTCTCACACAACTGCAGAGACACAACACTGCTTTTATCGTCAAACATCAATGAGCTGATGCCATTTGAAACTTCATGAAGTTGCTTAGTAGACTGCTGATCTGACTCTACATTTTTAGTAAACTCTAGGCTGTTCTCTTCATGGAAGTCAGACTTCAAATGGTGCATTAAAACTGTAAGGATAGTACATGCAGATGCCACAAGTGTAAGCCCAAGCCATTCTCCTTGTCGCCAACAAAATGGGGAGATTACCAACCCGCAAAGATTTCTCCTGTAAAGCAGAAACCATGCAATTATCAGATCTATATTACAGCATATTTTGTAAGCTATGTGTTGACAAGGTATGCTTATCATCACTATAATCCAGTATCTTAAAACTCCTCAGGTAATGCTTATATATTTACCCTGATATTTGACAATAATCTCTATTTTCAAATAAATACCAGTGCTTACACCCTGATTTTGTTGGTTTAGACAGCATCATTGAAAATCATTAAAAAAAGTCTCTAAAAAAACTTCATTCCCTATGTTGTGATGAAAATTACACATGAAGTTAATAACTTACTTTTCATTATCAGAAAAGACTGGTGCTCCCTCTGAACCCATTATGCAACGAGCATCTGTTAACAGCACATCCCCATTCCTGCCACAGACATTACTGATGATGCCATAGCTTAGGGAATTCAGAAATACATCTGGAGACAAACTTCCAAATGGTGAACTCTCGACAAATACACCTGATCCTGTAAGGTTAAGGAAAAAGCCATATGAAACATTAGCCATGAGTTCTTAGTATATTGAAGAGAAACAAAACAGTGAAATAATATTTTCTCATTAATAAGTATTAAGAACAGGTATAGAATGGATATAAGAAGCAAACAACTGACTGTGCAGTTGGTGCTCAACTTTCATGAACCTGATTATCCATAAGATAAACCCTGTCATATCTTAAAATGTATGGGGAAAAAAAATGTATTTGGAATAATAATCCTGCTAATATAAGTAAAACCAGAAAAAATACTGCATTCTACAATCACAGTATTTTGAAAGAGTATCTATTCCTAATAATCTTAAAATGGTTATGATGGATATTTATGGTTTATGCATGAAAATTATTTTAGGAATGTTACGACTACAATACCATAACTGATGGATAACCTAATAATACTAGTGATTATTACATTTTCATTTAGAGAGATTTGGGAAGGTAACCCTAACACATATTAAGAGCCAACTGCATCAGCCACATAACAGAAAAATAAATACCTTTTTGACTCCTGGTTGTGATGTTTGCTATTTTTTTCACAGAAGATATCAAATCCGTAATGCTTGCTTTCCCCACCTCTTCCTGACCATTTTTCATTATTTTCAGAACTACAAAGGTTGAGAGAAGGATTCTTTCAAATTGAGTTGTAAGATTCTCATCTTTATCTTCTGTCAACTTCCACCCTTGAGAAGATGGCATGATGGTTGACAAGCTCTCTGTTATACCATCTTGGAGAAATACCATGGCAACAGATGCTGGATGGGAGGAATATCTAAGGGTTTTCTGCATCAAATTGTCGTTTGGTTTACTGGAATTTCTGGGTTTTTCCCAAATAGCTTTACCTCTTGAATGACTTGCACGAGTTCCATTTTCTGGTTCAGTTGAAGCTGCCGAACTGAGGAGGTACCTCTGATCATCAGAAGTGGTCTTTGGTGGGACTTGAAGTTCTTCTTTCACACTATTAATGTGTTCAGTGGGAATAATTATCTGGAATTCTGAACATGTTGCTTGGAAGGTTTCAGTTATCAAGCTTGCATCTTTTTCATAGTCTATAAAACCTTTCCTTAAGATTTCTTGGAGAAGGGCTTTACCCAATTTGTTCTTGATAACGTCAATGATAATTGTGCCATGTGTGAGAACAAACCCGTTCCCTAAATATACTCCTGAGCAGCTTAGATTATCTGAACTTGTAAATTTTGATCGTGAGAATTCTACAATTACACCAAAGCCTGCCATTATAACTTTCTTTTCAATGTTTGTTAATCAATAACTTAAATCATCTCTACATCAAAAAATCTTATTGTTCACTCACAATATACTACATACTCACTTTCACTTCCCATTTAATTTACATCACACTTTTCCATTTTACCATTCTAGTCACACTTCACAAAAGGGAATTTTTCACTCCTTTCAAGTAATTTGTTCATTATGCTACTATTTTAAGGCTTTCTCTTCTTCTTCCAATGCTTTCAATAACTCCTTTTCTTTCCTTTCGTGTAATTTTTTAATGCAGTCATCAATTTCCTGTAAGAAAATCAAAACAATAATATAAGTAGCCAATATATGATAAGACTACTATAAATCCCACACATAAAAAATACTAAAATAAAATACCAGGGCTACAGTTCCAGACACAGCACACAGAACGACTTATCACACACATTATTCCACAAGAACACAAGAACACAAAGCCACCAAAACTACGAAACCTTGGTGTGCATCTTATCAAGGGGAGGGTATAGTTCACGTCGCATCTTGACAATCCAATCTTCAAAATACTGAGGTTGATTGAAGAAGTAAAAGACAGCAACTGGGAAGGACATGTACATGGCCATCTTGCCTATTTCTAGTTTCCAACCACCCATGATGAATACCTGAAAATGAGACCGAATTTCAAAATCTTCTCTGTTTGGTTATAGCATAATTCATAACTATTAAACAAATGTATAGGTTGTGTTTTGACCTAAAAAAAATATCAGGGGCAAAAATTATCTGGTTAAAGAGGAAAAATCATCAAACAGAAATAACAGACAAGACCTCACTAGCCTACATAAAATCTCAGAAGACTTGGGTATGAGTGCTATTCATATGTATTTGCTATTGCTTTGGGTCAGTGGAAATATCAAAAGAGAGTGATGGCTACATACACAAGAACTTACTGGTTATGACTGTCACATTATAGAAATTACTTGTTTGTAAACCTTTGTGAAAAGTTGTTTAGGTGTGACAACATTTTACAAAGAATGCCCATTGCAATCATTAAGTCACTACTTTCTTACAAATATAAACTAAACATGTACTACACATAACATAAAGCTTGATCTCAATCTGTGATAAGGTATATATGGCCATATAGAATGTTTTGTTATTTCTGTTCCAATTCATATAATCAGTTTGTAGTAGCTAATCACAAAAAGCATTGACATCTAACAAACCATTTACTGGCCCTCTTTACGATAATTCTGTATATAATAGCTAT
>NW_020870579.1:155080-168222 GCF_003789085.1 Penaeus vannamei
CCCCAACGCACTGACGGAAGGCGTCCTCTTCCACCCAAGCCTCGAGAACACCATCCACACTCTCTACTTCGCCCTCAACGACCTCATTCTTCAGCGCCTTCGTCAGAGGACCTCCATTAAGGGGAAGGAGGGAGATGGGACCGTTAACAGTAAGTCCTTTTCGAGTTGCAGTAATAGTTGTTCTTTTTTGCTTAAACTTTACTTTTTCCATGGTTGCAGGGTATGGCTGATATCTTAATTGTCAGGGTTTCTTAAGAGACATCTTTAATTAATATTCATGAATGTGTTTTAAATAATTATACGAGTGATGCCAATAAGATCCAGTAATATATTTGACAAGATATAACAGACGGTAAAATCGTCAAGAGTTAAAAAATGAAAAAATGAATTAAAACATGCATTAGTCTTAAACATCATGTTAACATAAACGTTTCGTTTTTAAAGGTAGAGTTCGAGACAGCCTCGTGGACATGTTTTCGAAGTGCCTGTATTGCATGGACGGCACTTCCGGAATCCGCTTTCTAGGCAGCCGGAGCCTCCTTCAGGAAAGTGAGCTCCAGGAGAACATTACAGGTGAGTCCTTTTGAAAATCACGTGAATGCTAATGTAAAACACCGATTAGATCTTCTTGGTTCGATCTGAAGAAAACAATATATATCGTTGAAATAAGGAGTGGAGTTTGGGAACGTATAATGTGTGCCTATTACATTTCCATGTATCTGTAATCTAAATACCTCTTCCTCTTGCTTTCTTTTCTCTTTTTCTTCTCCTTCTCTTCCTTTTTCTTTTTTTCTTCTTATATATTTTTTCTTACTTTTCTTCTTTTTTCTCCTTCTTCCTCTCCCAACGTAGATGATTATGATGCATCAAGGTTCACAATCATCAATATACCTACACGAGTACGCAGACGGGGACACCAACTCAACTCGACTCAACACTCGCAGTCCAGCGCCTTAAGCGCGTAATTGTTTTTTTTTTTATTTTAATGGAATAAGCTTTGGTGGCGGTTTTTCTTTTTTGTATAGTGAAGGCAGGGTTTAGTTTGCAGTCGTAATCGGTGTCTGGTTTCGGAAAGGATATTAGGAAAGCCAAGAGAAAATACGTAAAAATGTAAATCAACTTCAATATATCCACTACATTCTTTATTCGGTTACCTATATGTTCTCATTTCCACACTAGGTAAGATGAGTAGATATAGTCTTCTTTGTTTTCGACTTGTATTATCCTATTTACTTGAACCAGTCCTCGGATCCAACTCTTTCCGCATCAGGTACGTGGTGCGAGAACCCTGGGACCGACAGTGGGGCGTATTTGCCGAAGAAACCGGGAACTGGACCGGCATCGTGGGGACGCTCCAGTACGAGAAGGCGGACCTCTCCCTGGGCGTCGGTCCCACGGCAGATCGACTCCGGGTCATGGAGCACTCGAGAGTTTATTCTCCGGAGCCTTTCGTTATAGTGTCCTTGAAGCCCCAGCCGCTCCCTCAGTATCTAGCTCTTATCAGGCCTTATGAAGGTATGATGGGTGAATTGTCACGTGTCTTCAGTTGTTGTTGATGCTTTCGTAATCATTAGGTATGAATAATGCAACTAAAATTTATGAATAACACTGTGTCAGATCCATTGGTTGTCTTCCTTTGTCCATATTAACAATGCGTACAACACCAGTGAAAACCTAATCTTGGAAACATCTTAGGTGAGGTATGGGTGCTGGTGATCTTGTTGACTCCCGCGGCTGGAGTGGTGTTGTGGCTGCTGCAGAAGACCTGGTCGATCATCTCAGAGGAGCGTGGGATGAAGTTTTCCTCTGCCTTCCTCTGTAGCCTTAGTATCCTTCTGGGCGATCAGTCTCCGACAGGACCTACACACGTCACGGCTCGAGTGAGTCTTATTTCAGACGATTTACATCACGAAAACGCGCCAAAGGGTACTTGGGCTGCACTGTTTGTCAGAGATCAGTGACATTTTCATTTTTTCTCCTTCATTTATAATACAAGCCTTTATTGGTGGTCTGAATATATTCTTTGTTTTAGCTTCCAACATTTTAACATGATAACTTATCTTTCCTTCTGTTCTTACTATCTGAATATTTATTTCATAAATATATCTACATGTAACTCCTATGAAAAGTCAACATCAAGACAAGCTGTAGCAGATGACACTTACAAATCTATCTGTAAGGCCACAATTATTTTATTCCTTGGTTTAAGGATATTATATCTGAAAACCTCTGACAGGCGGTAGCAAAATAAATATAAAAATAATTATTGGGTATTTTGACTTCTTTTTAGAACAGTTTATTGATTTCTGGAAACATGTGACAGGTGGTAAACAAATAAATGAAATACCGATGACAAAACTACATCACGTCTGGAATCAGTATCGTTCATGTGCCCACAGACAGGAATGATCTCTGATAGAATCGGTGACATATTGTGCTTGAGATACCATCGATTATGGAGGTTTCTATTGGTTAAATCTACAGACATGGATTCCGGCATCTTCAGATGTATTTCGAATCGTTTACACATCACCGGAAAGCGAATAGAGACGAGGCTATCATCTTGTTACTTCTGTCTGGATTTATTTTCAAGATGGTTGGCTATGTTGAAAATCGACGATAAAAAAAAAAAGATTTAAATTTTTGTTTTTGTTTACATCGGAATCAAATTGTAACGGTAGGTGCGGTGAGAAAAAAAGTTGATTTTAAAAATATTATTTTTTGTTCACATCGGTGAGAAAAAAATAGTCGGTTTCTCAATTATTTTCATTTTCGAAATTCGGAGAAAACAAGTGCTGCGGATCCGTAAATCAAGGAATAAAATAACTGTCGCCTAACTAGAAATACGACGTCAACACAAAAATCCGTCCTCATCTCTCCGCCCCACATCTCCCCCAGGTCCTTCTCGGGAGTTGGATGCTAAACTGCATGATCATTACGGCGGCGTATCGGTCCTCTCTCATCGCCCACTTGACCGTCCAGAAGAAGTTCCCTCCGATAAATACATTCGAGGACCTCTTGGGGCGCAAGGGCTGGCGGTGGGGCAGGATGCCGTCTTCGGGCACGAGCTTCACCTTTTTTAATAAGAGTTCCGATCCCGTTGTGAACAGCGTCTTCATGAACATTGAGGTGAGGGTCGTGGGATGGAAAGAGAAGGAAAAAAAAAAAAAAAAAAAAATTGTTTGTAGATGTAAACGAATGATTGTGATATTTGAAGAATATGAGGGTGGCAAATAAGTTTTTAGACGGGTTAGTTAGGTGTTTATTACAATTTGAAGGGACGTTCGATACTTAGAAATATCTATTCTTTATACTTTCAGTACCATGATCTCGACGAAAACATGAAGCAGGTACTGAAAGGCGGATATTCCTTCCTGACCAACAAATACTACGTGAGCGCCATCATCAGCACCTACTACACAAACAGTCTTGGCTACACACCCATTTACTTGAGCTCTAAAGATTACCCGATCTACTCCGGTTTCAGCTGGGGCTTTAGGTGAGTTTACCCTTCGAAAGGTCAAAGGTCGTTTTAAGGCAGTCCTCGTTTATGGTCCGGCCTTCAGGGACGGGCAATACTCTTCAGTATTTTCTTTCAAAGCTTACTTTCGAACACTGTCACACGCAATCGCAGGTGCACACTACTCCAGAGTGAAGGCTTTCGGTCTTACGATAATGGAAGGAATTATGGACAAATTGAGATAGTTGATGTATATAAATTAAATTAATCAAATAAACTGATTTTTGATATAATTATAAGAGTATACAGTTACGTGAAAAGGGTTATTGGACAGTAGTAAAAAATTGAACTTTAATAAAAGGCCGGATCTTTTGCACAGGAGATAGATTAATAGCTTCGTGAGTGTGAGTTTAGAAAATCGTAGAACCTCCAAACTGCTCTAGTGAAGCTCAAAAATAAGTTCGAAGAGTGCACAGGAATGAGAAGAAGTCCAAACTTAGGTCACCATTTCACACGGACAAAAAGTGATCAATTTATTTAACAGTTAAATTTAAAGTCAAAGAGAATAAAAAATGAGGTTACAGTTATACTCCCGAGTTAAAAATGATACATAATATCGATTGCACGAATAGATATTATACATATACTCGAAGAACTCGGGAGGATTAGTGCATATCATATCGCTAGATTAAGCGCGAGGTTAGATTAGTTGTCTGTTTTCTCGTATAGACAAGCTGTTGAAATATGTATGGGAATGAGGTGCGGCTGACCATTATTGTCTAAGGCGAGTCTAGATCGAATGTCAGAATATTATTAGACCAACGGTGTATAGTAATTACCCTTCACGCCTAGCTCTCACCAGAATATTAGACCGATATAGGAAATAATAGGATTAAAAGACAATCTGGATGGCCTTTTGAATGAGGAAGTTAATATGAGAATACCGATATACTCATAATATTTCTCCCATGTGAATTGGTCTGTGTTATATGTGAGTGATAATTGGTATCATCCTTTTACCTGATTTTCTGAATATTAAAATCTTTTAGTGATCTTCGTATTTGTGAATATAAATATTTTCATAGTGTCTGAAATAGAATTATCTTATCTGACTTGAATAATTGGTGAGTGTGATGTATATATATGATAGTGTGATGTGATTGATGCTGGTGTGGTTGTGTTTCTTCAACTGATGTTCAGGATAGTTGTGATATTTTTATATTGGTTAATTATGATGTAATATTTATATTGACGTCTGTAAGTAAAAGTCTCAAAATGTGATATTATTAATAAGAATAGATAAGATAAGTTTTTCAGAAAATCACATATGTCTGATATGTATAGATAGTATATATATATATATTAATATATATATTATATATATATATATTATATATATATATATATGTACCACACAGATATATATATATAATATATAATTTAAAAGTATATATATATATATATATATATATATATATATATAAACATCTATATTTATATATATATATATATATATATATATATATATATATATATATATATATATATATCATATAGATTATATATATATATTATATATATATAATATATATTTAAAAGTATATATATATATATATAAACAATCTATATCTGTAAAATATATTATATATATATATATATATATATATATATATACATATATATATATATATACATATATATATATATATATATATATATATATATATAATATATATATATATATATATATAGTGTGTGGTGTGTGTGTGTGTGTGTGTGTGTGGTGTGTGGTGTGTGTGTGTGTGTGTGTTGGTGTGTGTGTGTGTGTATAACACAAGATATATACATGTATATATACATGTGTGTATATATATAATATATATATATATATATATATATATATATATATATATATACATATACATATATATATATTTATATATATATATATATATATATATATATTATATATATATAATATATGTGTGGTGTGTGTGTGTGTGTGTGTGTGTGTGTGGTGTGTGTGTGTGTGTGTGTGTGGTGTGTGTGGTGTGTGTGTTTGTCGAGAGCCCATGTGTCTGTACCTGTAAATGCGGCCTCTCAACCCTCTGGTCCCCAGGAAGGGCGCTCCGTTCCGCCGAGCAGTGAGCATGATTCAGCAGCGAATCATCGAGGCAGGACTCATCACGCACTGGGTCGATGACGTCGTCAAAGCGCGGGCCAGGAAGGTCAGGATGAAGAGGAAGCTAGCGGGGCAGGAGACCCGGAGGCCAGGCTGATCAGCTGCTAAAGGAAGGAGTGGCTGAAAAACTCAGGTTTTCTTAGGATTTTCTTTGGTTGTAGTTTGTTGGGCTGCTGGTCTGTCCTAGAATTTTGTTTCTAGATGATTAATTCTTTGATTTTGGTTATTGGGCGAATAAAAGAGAATCAGGTTTTTACCCTGCTAAGTAGCATTTAACATAAAACAATCTCAAAACTCTAGAATAAGATATATATGTATTCTCTCTACCTTCGTTATACTTATATGGGTCTCATTAGAGCGTTATATAGTGTGACATTAATGATAATAAATATATACTACGTAGTACTCGATGTGGAAGCACATAATATATATAGTAAGTTATTTATCTAAATTAATCATTATCTTAGGGGAGTGATCATAGTGAGTGAGTAGATTATGATAGACTGTGCGATAGTGGGCATCAGATACATAGTAAGTGATAGGATTTTCATGTGCGCATGATTGTCGATAGTGGAATTTATAATGCTCTAGATGATCAATAATATACATAATATATATAACTCTTCATATGAATCTAATATATGTATCCTTATAGAAGATAATGAATCGTATTCAACTCAATACAATAATTCTCTCTCATGGGGGATTTAGTGCTATGTGATATATTATTATGTGAAGATTGATATATTAAAAAGACTTTCTAAATGATGTGAATAATAAAGAAGAAAGATGTGATAATGAATTAAGGATATGCTACTGTCTATACAGCTAATTTCGACATAGTGGCCGAAAATAGATAATAATGATTGGAGAATAAAATGATATACTATAACTATTTGGAATACTAAATGTAATATAATGTGGTGAAAAAAAGATTAATATGATTAATAAAAAGATGTTCATGTGAAAGATCGTATAAATTATGACTCGACGAATAACAATAAATGTGTTATATTGTATCCACTGTATAATTGTATCTATGTTAAATACGGTGAATCTATATGTAAGAATATAAATGCTCTAAAACATGAATTGAAGATCGTCAAATGGATTCGATGTATGAAATGTTGATCGTTAACATAATTAATATGGAGTTCTCTCCCGAAGATAATATGTTCTGATACCTGTTGTGGGGTAGTATTAGGAATGGATTGAGAGGTTCTAGGATTACGGATAGAATTTTGCATGTTTTAGTGAATTTTGGTGACTACAGGCAATACTTTACATATATAGACTCGTAGCAAAGGGAACAATTATGATGAAACTTACCCGAAGTCGTCCTGGTTTCTGTTATATATATGGAATCAAATTACATTTCTTTTGTGTCCGCTTTAAGGCAACAATGGTTTGGTGTATATTGACTGTGACTTATAGACGCTCTTAGCCTGAGTCATTAAGATGAATATCCAAGTAACATGTATGTATAATATGTACAATATTTTGTATATAATCTACGATGTTCATTCAAGGAGAAATAAGACAAATGGACGAGAGTATAATTATATACATAACCACATTTACTGATGAAATTGGGAGGGAATAGAACAAACTTTAGCATTCCATGTACACACATCCTATATATTTTTATTGATTCATATATTTAGTTCTAGCTTATGTTAGTTATTAATATATGTTTAGAATAGACTGAGATCTGAGTTATACATATTCGAAACGTGGATCGATTTTATTGAATTTTGCGGGATGAGTTGGAAGTTGGGGATTTGATTGGTGTAGGTACTACTATATTGTGATAACTATCGTAAATGAAAGGGCTTACATAATGTATCTGTATTCAAAATTGATTAACCTAGCATTACACGAAATTATTTAGCTGATCCCGATTATTGTTAATGTGATTGATTACCTGGGCCAAAAATATTTCATTCCTTGATTTACGGCTTTTTTATCTGAAAACCTCTGATAGGCGGTAGCAAAATCAAAACAGAAATAAATGGGCGTTTTGGATTTATTTTTAGAACAATTAATTGATATCTGGAAACATGTAACAGGCAGTAGAAAATTAAATGAAATATCGATGACAAATCTACATCATGCCTGGAATCAGTACTGTTCATGTGTTCATAGACAGGAATGACCTCCTTTGACAGAACCAGTTACATTGTACTTGAGACAAACGGCGGTTACCATCAAGTTTTAGTTACATCTGCATTGATTTATTTACAAGATTTACAAGATATAACTCTATTGAACATCGGCGGTAAAATAAAAAAGTTGGTTTTACAAATATTTTCATTTTGTTCACATCGGAATTAAATCCCATTAGGTTCGGTGGGAATAAAATAAAGTCGATTTCTCAATTACATTCCTTTTCGAAAATCGGGAAAAGCAAGTGCGGCGGATCGTAAACCAGGAATAAAATAAATGTCGCCTAAACTGTAATAATAATATTTACTAATCTCTAAAATCTGATGTTCTGCAAACCTCACTCAGGTATAAACTAGTGAATATAACTAGCGAAAAACATGAGATAACAGAGCAATCGAAATACTTCGCTATTATAAATTATGTATAAAATATGTTTATTATAATAATATACACTGTTGTGACAAGCGCCCTACTTTCATTTCCAATGGGCGTTGCGTGAAAAAAATAATGGTTCAGGCAAACAGTTATTTTGCTTTGCGCGATTTATTTCACAAAATACAGTAACAATCAACAAAGATCAATGATCTCCATCTTAACGATAATTTTTTTTCATAAAACATACAAACTTAAGTATAAGATTAACTAAGTATCTTTACCAAGCAGCCGTTTGACTTGACTGTTGTTCATGTTAACAATCATGGGACTTTTACCCCACTGACCAAATTTTCAACATTCCAATATTGCGAAAACGTGAATTAACCTCAGCAAGTAAATGAAAAAAATATGCGCAGTGATATAAACTAAATCATATTAATTCCAACATTTACGATCCAAATGCAAAACACTGATTTGCAACTCATTCAGGAAATAATTTTGATAAAGCTGAGGATAATTAACACTGCTCAAATAAACCGAAATTTACATTTAATGGGGTAAAAAAACCTTTGAGCTTCTAATGTTGATAAATTCATCTGGATTAAACTATATTTAAATCAGAAAAAAAACATACATCTTAATATACAATCTTCACAATTGCATCTTGCACTAGTTTTCTTTAAATATAAGAAACAAATCTGAATTCTGCTAACCTTGTCTGACAAGTAGTTTAAAAATTCACCAAGAATAAACCAAAATTATAGCAGAAATCTAGATACACAGCCTTCATAACTGGATTTTGTACACGTTTTTACACATACATTTACGTATACACATTGTTTTGGTTTACTCAAATATTAAAGAACATCATAATAGCCGAGTTCCTCTAACTTCCTCCGTTGGATGTCACGAACTTCCTCCTCTGTGAAGGGACTGATGGAAAAGTAAACAAAGAGAGCAACAGCGGCTACGAGGATGACAACCAGCATACTGTTCAGTAAATACTTCTCCCACGTTTCTTGGTGAAGGTTCGTCAGCTCTGCTAAATGTTCGTTCATGGCAACTGCTTGTTCCTGGTGAGCAGAAATCGTTCAGAAAATTATCAGTACAATGATTTCCTATATTATATTATCTCGTCACATATGACATCTAAAAAAAAAAAAAAAAAAAAAAAAATAGTAGTGAGTGTCTGAAAATGTCTTGTGATCATCAGCTTCAGGAAAAATGTCAATTTATAAGCCTTACAAATTTCGTATTTAATAATACTTCATTAATGTAGTGAATGAAGCCCCCATTCCTCTTGCAATGTCTTATTGCTTGTACTTCATGAATATTTAGTACATCTGCGATTCAAGTTATTCTTTTTGTGTATTAAAAACTCACCTCAGCGTCTTTTGAAACATCAAACCCACAGATACAGTAGTACGCTTTCTTGTACCACGGTACATGGTGATCTCCGTCAACACTTGCTTCTGCAAAATAAAAAAATATTCTTATGGCATTATAAGTAGCAACTTACATACCAAAGACACAGAGAGAGAGAGAGAGAGAGAGAGAGAGAGAGAGAGAGAGAGAGAGAGAGAGAGAGAGAGAGAGAGAGAGAGAGAGAGAGAGAGAGAGAGAGAGAGAGAAGAGAGAGAGAGAGAAGAGAGAGAGAGAAAGACTGAGAGAGAGAAAAAATAAAGAAAGAAAAATAAAAGAGAAAGAAAATAAAAAGAAAAAAAAGAAAAATAAAGAGAAGAAGAAAGACAAAAATAAAGAAAGAGAATGAAGAGAGAAAGAAAAATAGATAAAGAAAACAGAGAAAGAAAATAAAGAGAAAGAAAATAACGAGAGAAAGGGAAAAATAAAGAGACACAAAAAGAGAAGGAGCAAGTTTCTATAACACAAGTTTCTCCTTACCGTCGACAGTGTGGGCCACCTCCAAGAGCTCGTTGTTGACTCTCTCTTTCATCTCCATGTCATCCTCTCGGTCTCTGTGGTCGAGCCTCGTGAAGTAGGTCGTCCTAATCAGCTAAGGAAAGTAGGATATTTATACATGAGGATGTGGAAGCTAAATGGGGATATGTGACGTGTTGGGAAAAGACATCAAAGTCGTATATCGAATTGAGCAATCATGGCCTTATAAACAATAGGTATGAAAAGTCGAAGCCATGGTTGTATCATTTTGATAGAATGTTCGAAGATCAGAGACAAATGTACAAGGTTATAATCATGTCGACAATAAAAAGTAGAGTAAATACTCCGAGAGAACTGCCACAAAAATGACTTCATATCACCAGTGAATATTCTACCAAAATTCGTCAAACTTGGAAAGCTTACCCGCCATTCCTCTGGAGGTTCTGTGATGAACGTCACGATCACAGACACTAAACACGTTCCCCAAAACATCAGTGTGGCAAAATACATGTAGTGAATCTGTGAAATATGGATATGTATGTATATACCTAAGTACGGAACTTTCACAACATGTACCCCTTCTTTCACAAATGTACCTTTACATGTACAAACGATATCTTGAAATATTCATCTGAAAGTTCCACTTTTCATAATATAAACACTGCAGAAAGGGAAAATCATACCATCAATAAACCGATGCCCTTCGAGCGTTCTTCTAGGTTCCCAACCTTTTTTGTGGACCCTAATAATCTCCGTATCTTATTTCAGTGACTGTCACCTTTTCAGATTCAGTTATTACTAGTTACGTGTAGTGTAATGGTGTCAGTAGCTATAAAGCAAGAACACTTTACGGAAAGATTCCATTTTATTGACATGTGAGAGACAATTATATGTAGGTACTGTAGGTGAGATAAAATTCAATTCAGTTCAATGCCCTAACTTTTCTATTGCTCCATGGCCCCCAGTAAGTACCCCGTGACCCCCCTTAAGGGCCATGGCCTCGCGATTGGGAACCCCTGCCTGGCGCATTCATCTTAATAACAAATAAACACTCAACTAGCAAACCTTTTTAATGATATTTGGTCTCAGGTCCTCCTCGCCGCAGGGGGGCTCAGTGTAGTAGAAATCCAGACTCATTCGAACCATGCCCACCACGAAGCCAATCATAAGGCCCCAGAACGCTCCCTGTTTTGGGGGGAAATCGGCAAATTTTATATCTCTAGTAATTTCCGATTAATCTCAAATTGTAACACCAATATAATAAAACAACAGCATCCACTGTTTTCCTTACTGGTTCATTCAACCTCTTCCATATTACAGCCATACAGTAGATAGCTGCAATTGGAGGTGCCAAGTACGACGCAATTACTTGTATATACACAAACAGTTGTCCACCTTGTGACCTCTCAATGATTGGCATCCACAGAATTGAGATGACGACCAACACGACGATAAACAACCTGTTAAAGATGAAATCGCGATAGAGTCGTTTTCTTTAACTACATTCGTAACAGGTAATTTTCTGTTGTTGTTTAACCATTCACCTCCGTGCGTGCATTTTTTTTCTTTTGAAGAATAATACAGGTTCATAAGTTCTACAGTGCCTTAAATTTTCGTGGGTCGGGGTTCTTGCTGTGTGGTACTTTTTCTGAAACTTTTATAATAATCAAATACCTGTGTGAGGTGTACAATAAATCACATTTTGTAATGCTTCACACTATAATATTCCGAGTCTGGTGAAATTTAGAATATTTTCAGTTCAAAATTATTGCGGCTGCCAGTTTTATCGACAGTTTCGACTTAAAATCCCTCTTTTTCCAAGAAAAAAATACCGCTTACCACTATCAATAGGGATGAAGTTCTAAACAAAAGGGGTTACTTATCTAAAAATCTAATCAAAGTATTTCCAGTAGTTTAACCGGTGGTGCTGACCTCATATATATAAATATATTCATATATGTATATAAACATATATATATATATATATATATATATATATATATATTATATATATATTTATATATTATAATATATATTATATATATATATATATATATATATTATATATATATATATATTTTATATATATATATGTATATATATATATATATATATATATATATATATATATATATATATATATATATATATATATATATACATATATATATGCGTGTATGAGTGAGTGAGTGAGTGTGTGAGTGAATGTATGCTTATATATACACGCTTATTAAGTTATATATAATATATGTGTAAATCCATATGGCAACGCGTAAGACCGTTAAACCAGAGACTAATACCGCCTTTACCTCCCGACAATCAGCTGCTCCCTCGCCTTGGCCTTGGGTCGACAGAGCATCCACAGATCCATCGTGAAAAGGGTCGAAGCCGAATTAAAGATCGACGTCAGGTTACTCATGAGCGCCGAGAGCATGACCGACACCATGACACCTCGCATGCCCCCAGGGAGAAACTCCAGCACCAGCTTCGGGTACGCGGAGTTCGAGCACGAGGTCGCCGATCCGCAGAACTTGAGGCACTCCTCGGGGTCGACGCAACCGACTTCGTTGGGGAAAAGCACGCGAGAGATCATACCTGTAAAGGAAATTCGTGGCGCCTTAATAAGGAGTGATGCGTGGCGGAGTAAACCATAGTGTGTTAACAAAAGATTGTAACTTGGGAAGGAAAGATATTAGATATATGTAACATAACGGTTATTTGAATCTTGCGTATTCACAATCTGGCGTCATGATGCTGATCTTTTATGGATACATTTATTTCATATCTGTTCATATTTCATATTTTTGTTCGTTTTAGATTATTACCTGGCATTACTATGATAAATACTGGAAGGATCTTCATATATCCAGCAAAGAGTGTTCCGCCTTGCGCATGGGATAAACTCTTGGCAGCCATAGCTCGCTGCACCATCATCTGGGTAAAGCAACATTATTAATTACTGTTTTTGCCATGATAACACACACACACACACACACACACACACACACACACACACACACACACACACACACACACACACACACGCACACGCGCGCGCAC
>NW_020870579.1:179961-192461 GCF_003789085.1 Penaeus vannamei
CGAAAATTACATCAGGAAATCTAATGTAAATTATGGAGTGAGACTCCTACTTCCATTATTCATGAGAAAAAATACTTATTCCTCCTGCCTATATATACACTATTCATGTATAATCATAAAAAGTCTCTGCAATACTATACTTAGTTTACATCCTTAACAAGTCATTAATCATAGCATAGTAGTATATCAAAGAAATTAGGACATAACCAATCTTCAGGGAGTTAAGTTTGTTGTCCTTGTTTTGACATGTCTCTTACTTTGTTAGGATATTACCTTGAGTGGCTGGTAGAGCACTAGGTTTAGTAACATTTGGCTCATCTTATGAATTAATGTATCACAACTCAGAAAATATGCATAACAATTTTTTTTAAAGGTTGGCATTTCCACAGAAAATTCAAATCGAATTTAAGCCTGCTTTTACTCCTTAAATTTTATGATAAACTTTATACTATTCCTGTAACTGCCCTGAATATTGAAGAGTATAGGATTACAATTATTTATTCCTATAGGTGAATACTGAATATTGCAAACTATTGGAAGGATATTCCTTGTGATGGATAATACACTGCATGCTGTCTTCTTCAGAACTGTCCAAAATTTGAAAGTTGCACACCCTACATATATATGAAAATATCTTGTGCAGGAAAATATTTCTTTAATTATCATTTTGGTGATGAAGTGACCATACTCTACATAATTACAAGCAAGGTCATGACTGTAAAGTTGTAGCTAGTGCAACATTATCTCTGATTATCTAAATCTGACAAATAGAGACCATCTTACACATGGTATATATATAACATCAAATATCATACTGATAAAAGTATATTCACTTGTGTAAAATTAATAAACAACAATAACACAAAGCCAAAGCAGCATATTGCTATTTAAGGTCTTCAATAATCTTCAATTTTATGTCTCAGAAGGAAAGTGAATTTTTTTTTATGTATGCCAAAGGGGGTAATTTTCAGTTAATAAGTAAGCTTTATTTAGATCCTGTGTACTTAGAAAACACATTTAAAGTACCAAGGTAGATGCAACAACTTGCAAGACACAAATGATCTGCATAACTAACTTTGCCTGTACTGCTTTTAAAGTCTCCAACGAGATAAAATCTAAGCAAGGTATAGTAGAACAAACTGTATAGTCCTGTATAGTGAACGATAAAAGTCATAGAGGTATCAGCTTTTTACATGTAGTGAAACAAGAGAACAAAGAACCATAAAAGATCACCATACGGACAAAGTGATAATGTAAGTGTAAGTTACTGAATTGTAACTTATTCAATACTGAGAATATACACAAATTTGTATATTTAGATTCCTACGCATGTGTGTTTGGCAGACATTTGTTATCTCAATCACATATACACCTTCACATCTTATAAGAAACTGCATCCAAATCCTGTTTATTCATGTGTGCAGATATGTCTGTATGTATGTGTGGGTTATGTGAGTATTTCTGTACATGCACATGATGGTAAGTGTGTGTGTGTGTGTGTAGGATGTTGTGTGTGTGCTGTGTGTGTGTGTGTGTGTGTGTGTGTGTGTGTGTGTGTGTGTGTGTGTGTGTGTGTGTGTGTGTGTGTGTGTGTGTGTCGCGGCATGTGTGCGTGTGCATGTGCATGTGTGTGCATGTGCATGTGTGTGCATGTGCATGTGTGTGTGTGTGTGTGTGTGTGTGTGTGTGTGTGTGTGTGTGAGTGTGTGTGTTGAATGTGTGGTGTGTGTGTGTATGTGTGTGGTGTGTGTGTGTATGTGTTGTGTGTGTGTGTGAGTGTGAAAAGAGAGAAGAGAGGAGAGCGAGAGAGAGGAGAGAGAGAGAGAGAGAGAGAGAGAGAGAGAGAGAGAGAGAGAGAGAGAGAGAGAGAAGAGAGAGAGAGAGAGAGAGAGAGAGAGAGAAGAGAGAGAGAGAGAGAGGGAGAGAAGAGAGAGAGAGAGACCAAATGTCCATTAGTTATCCCTATACAAATCAACTTTCAATAACAACAAATGAAAAGAGGAAAAGAATATTGGTTATACAGACTTTCATTAACTAAAGCTAATAGTAGCAAATGTGAACAAACACTGGCATCCAAGAAAATCTCTACTTGAAATGAAAAAAAACTTTTACATCATTAGGCATACACAGCATATATGTGTTTAAAATAATCTATTTTATGTATCTTAAAATATCTGCCTTTGTATGTACACGAAATATCTAGTCTATCTGTACTATACAAGCACATTAGACAATTCATCCACTGTACATTTATTTTACTTTAAAAGTAAGTGATAATATAAAGCTCAAGACTTTGTGAATTACCATAGTAAAAGAACATATAACATTCAAGTAAATGGAATGTCTGACTGTTCTGAATCCTTTCTGAAGGAAAATTTGGCTAGAAAATTATTTCTTTGTAAGTAAATATCTTTTTAAGTACATGAACTGCATCATAATATCCATGACATAATAACTAAAGAGAAAAAAATGAAAGAAAAAGCATAAAATTTAGTGGATTTTCTTTACTCCTACATCCATCAAATCACTGAAAGCTGACTTATTGGAGAGAGAACTGTGGTTTACAAACACCTTTTTGGAATGATCAACTATTTTAAATGCATGTAAAAAACCTTCAATGGCTTTTGAGTCATAAAATCACTTTAGAAAAGTGAAGACATAACACAAAAATGGTATTTCTTGTGATATAAAAGTAAGCGCACATGCACATTCATATATGAAATTCCATCTTTTTCCATCTGTTATGCATGAAAATATGATACAATCTCTCTTGATGTTACTCCTTCCAAAGCACATAGAATATAATAATACTGCACAGTCTTTATTATGGAATTTTCTCATCACTGTAAAATTGGTATCAAGTTTGTGGCACCTTTGTTGATGTTGCAAAGGAAGAAAAGAAAAGAAGAAAAGTGGGAAAAAATTAATAAAAACGAATGGAAAGCAAAGTCTCACCTTAAACATAATTCAGAAATCAAGTTTCTAATAAATGCATGTAAAAATGGACCTTTTACCTCTTTGAAATTCCACAGGGAATTACATGGGCTTTGAGTGCAAGGAATATTATGATTCATCTTAAATAATATAACTTATTTCAAATACGTGTGAGTGTACAATATATGCAGTGTGAGTGTGAGTGTGAAACGTCCATTTCATTATCTCCATACACAGTTCCACTTCAAAAACAACAAAGAAAAAGACAAACAGATACATTTTGTTATTTCAGCTCCTTGTTAATGTTTACAAAGAAAAGAAAAGAAAATGCCACCAATTCTTACAATAGGAGGATCGAAGAAGAAAAAAACAATTTATAACACATCAAATAAACACTCACATATATATATATAAGCTTCCATTTTAAATTGTAATCAATTGTAATATGCTTGCCTTCTTTAAATGAGAAGGCACTGTTCATGGCTAAAGTCTGTCTAGTTTCTGTAATATCACTTTCTCTAGATTCACCTGTGACCATTAGCATTTCCACATGAACAATTATAAACAAATGTGCAACACACACACACACACACACACACACACACACACACACACACACACACACACACACACACACACACACACACACATCAATGCATTAGTGTCAAAATAAGAGCAAGTGCTTTTATGTAAATCTGTCAGCAATAACATTTAAAAAGGAAACTTACATGAAAAAGGAAATCATGCACACGTGTGTTTGCATACTTGAAAACTCACACACTCGATTGAGAGCAATATATTAATTATCAAAATAATAAATATATAAATTAATGCACTCAGATAAGTATACAAGACCTTCCAGACATTTCATTATAGGCACCTTATGGAAGAGGAAACATAACCACAATTCCGTTGAAGTATATAACATGAATAAGTCCCTATCCTCAAATAAATTCCATATCATTTTTCTTTTGTGAGATGGTATACATTCATACCCATGGCACTTTGTGATACTTGAGAAAAATGTGCTTTACGATGTCATCAAAAAGCAGTCATAAATAAATGCCTTGCAAGCAAATTTATGCCCTCAAAGGTGGGCTGTGACGACATTATATGCTCATAAAAGATCATGATATCCCAGCTCTTCTAATTTCTTCCGCTGGATTTCCTTAACCTCCTCTTCAGTAAAGGGATTTATCGAAAAATAGGTGTAGCAGGCTACTGTTGTGATGATGATTATTACAAGCATCACATTCAGCAGGTTTTTCTCCCATGGTTCCTGATGAAGGGTTGTTAGCTGAGCAATGTGCTCATTCATTGCCATAGCTTGTTCCTGAATAAAGAATAAAAGAAAACAATAATATAAACTCATGAAATTTGTATAAATCTGGGAATATTTCACTTTTGCAGTATATTCCACTCTTACAGTATTCACATGAAGATTTCTTGAATTCCTATGAAGTCTTGCAAATGTATAAAATTTCTTCTTTTGTGTGTGTGACTTTTAGTCCTCTTGTATCAATAATCTACACAAGATAAACACTGACTTCTTACCTGTGCCTTTTCAGAGTCATCAAAACCAAAAATACAGTTATATAATCGTTGGTACCAAGGTGTATCACGGTGAGGAATATGTTCAGCTTCATCTGTGTAATAAAAGAATGGAAGAAATTTGAACATCAGTATTAAAGTTAAATGAGCATCAACTACTACATAATATTTCTGTGTATTAAGAGAGGGTCATTTTATCTACACTTTTCCTTTACTCATCATTTTGCATTTTACACTGAAACCAAACCCTTACCTTGGTCTTGCTGTCCAACCTCCATAAGTTCATTCTGTTTCCACTCCCGCATCTCCTGGTCATCTTGCCGCTCTCGGCGATCATAGCGTGTGAAATATGTGGTCCGAATAAGCTATGTATCCAATGAACAATTTTTTGTTAGTTTTCCAATAAAGTATAATTCATTTCACTCTTCTTACTTTCATATATAGATCACTTTTTTATACTTATTAGGCAATATCAATGAAAGCAGGAATAAATCTTATTAATCTTATGACAACTACAAATTAATAATACTGACCCTCCATTTTTCAGGTGCCTTTGTCAAAAGACTCACTGTAACTGCTACAAAAACAGTTAGCCAAAACAGTATTGTTGCAAAGTACATGTAGTGCACCTGGAATGTGAGAAAGTGGTTATGTAGTTATTACCTACATCAAAATTACATTGGATATTACATGAAATGTATCAGATCATCTAGTAGCAGAGAGGAAACCAGAAGAGATATATAGTAAAATATTAACCTGTCCCATGTATCTTTCACTACACAAGAGCTAATTTCATAGATCAAATACAATATAGGGAGAGATCTGATATAAGTCTTTATCTGCTAAAGACACTGAGGAGTATACTTTACCGTGGGTTTTGAGATTTGCTTATATGTACATTTGATTTCCATTAAGAAAATAAACATGCTGTCATATCATAAAATACAAGAATAAACAGAAACTGTATTGTATATAATGATAATTGTTTTTATCCATGCACAACATATCCAAAAAACAGTTTGTGTATGTGTGTGTGGAAGGGGGAACCCAATGCCTCTGGGAGAATTTGGGGTTCGCTGGGCTTCTACTCTAGGGAGCATGTGTGGCTGACTGGGCTTGCCTCTGGGGCCTTTTTCAGATGTAACTAGTTCATTGCACTCACCAACCCATACCAACAAAGTGATATTTTTCATAACACTTGTATTAACCCATTACCGCCAGTATATTTTAAAGCCAAAAATAAAAGTTTCTGGGCGGCTACAAAATCGGCGCGTGGGGCTGGCCCGGACTCTGCCCGTGCGCCGGCTGTGCCTTGTTGCTGAGTCGGAGGGCGAGCCCTGATACAGCATCACACTGGCTGGACGTCTGGCAATTTTTTTTTTTTTTTTTTTGTGTCTCATATGTGGGACACCCGTCATAAGTGGATTAATGATTTTGCATATTCAGAGATCCATGATACTAATTTTAGTTTCAAGATGAACCTACAGTAGCCTGATTATGTACTTTAGAGTCTATTTTAATAAATAAGGTGTGTTGCACTCTGTACAAAATCAAATGTGGTTTTTATTTTCTTAATTTTTAGCAAAAACCTATTTTTACAAAATAAGAGATTGTATGCAATTATATACAATGCTGGTACTCTCATGGCTTCAGTGATTCCAGTTTGTGTGTCATACTTTAAGATAGTCACACTTTCAGAGCACCAAAAGATAATGTGAGTAGTTGACGCGAGGAGACCGAACAAGTAAATTAGTATGAAGGTTACTTACAGGTTCACATCAGCAGCAAGAGAGCACAATGTTTTGGTGTGTGACATTGCCTTGTATACCAGACAATAGCCACTAATAGCATTACACATCCTGTTCTCCCTCAGACAAAGCCTCAATGTGGCATGAGAGCACCTTATAAAGAACCACATTATATGCATTACATGCATCATCGTAATGTGACATGAATGAACTATTGCCAGGAGCCGTGCCCAAGTCAGCCACAACATGAATGACCCATCACCTTGAGTCACAAAACCAAGTCAGCCATGACATGAACTCCACATCATCAGGAGGCTAAGGGTTAAGCTCAAAAAACAAAATATGACAACCCAAACTCAAAAACACACAATATGATGGGACAAATACAGACAATGGTTAAGTCAGTTAACTTAAACTATTGATATTGAGTATATGTATTCAATAAATAAATGATAAATCCTTTTATATAAACTGAGAGACAGAAACATCATTAAAGAGAGAGCACCTTCATGTAATATTTGCATTTTGTACATTTACCACTTATAACCCAATAATGCCGGGTAAAAAATTTGGCAGGTGACATTTTTGGCACATATCGACAGTTTCCCCTGTTTAAACCTGGCTTGTTTGGTAGTCTGTGGGCAACATTAGGCATATAAAAGCTTCTATTTTGATACGATATTATATAATATAAAATTTTTGAAGGTTTACTTTCACTTTAGGTGCTATTGCGTAAAAGTTTTACCACAGAAATGATGCTGCTACTGTTGGAGAAAACAAACTCAATCCAATGAGCCAATGGTGTGGGAATGGTTGTGATATGATGCCCCCTGCTACTTTGTCTACAACAGCCATGTCATGTACTTATATGCCACCTGGTGGCAAGTGGTTAACTGAGAGGTGAAGGTCAGGTAATATGAAAAGTTGAAAATATTGTGAAAAACAACAACAGCTTAGAAAGCAAAAGGGGTCTTGTTGTTAGTCGATGTGACACAGAGGATAAGAGGGATATGTATACCATAATAATTTGGATGCAGACCTACTGCATCAAGAGACCTTGTAAGAGCACACAGAATGAGGTAAGTACTGCATGTAACTAATCCATGAACTTCTGCACAGAAAACCCAAAACCTAATAAGACTAGTGATGATCAATGTTTACTGGATATCAAACTGGTAACAACTATATATTTGAAGGTCATGAAGATTGAGTTAAAAATTGGAAGGATAAAATAAGAGCAAGTAGTACTGTACATCTTGCCACAAATATTTTGCAGGTTACAATCCTCTTTACTGTTTCTAATAACCAGTAAGTAATGAACTTTTTGTGTCAAACTAGTGGTAGTATCATCATTAAATAAGTTGAAGGATGTGCATGGTTTACAACTGATATACATTAAAAAAAAATCCAAGCAAGGAAAAATGCAACGTAAGGGGTCACCAGAATTAATGTGTTCCACTGAGATAATTTCTGAGATAAAAAAACTATCTGACTAGTGTCGCAAAGAAAATGATTTACAAGAAATCAGCCTCAGTGCGGAAATAGGTCCTTGAAGTGAAAATAAGAGCACAATAAAGGAAAAAAGCACACAAGTCAACAAGTACTCCTGAGACAGGGAAAAAGGAGCTGCAAGGGATCTTAGCATAATCACTATAAAGAAGGCCCCAAAGTGGAGAGACTTAGGAAGTCTCTCTGTGGGGAAGTAGGTAATGAAATCATCCTGAAAGATAATTTCTACTAACAGTAGAATAGGATGACTACTTGTTGGTGAGCAGTATTGGCTAGGATGATCACTAACCAATGGATGGATAAAGGAAGGACAGGACTGAACTGATTCACTGATATTTTCTAATAACCATTGTGAAATACATGTCACTGATATCTACTGTATACATAAAGACTGCATGACAGAAATTAATTTTCTTTTCCATGGCCATAACAGTAACTATAATAATAAATGAATAAATGGGAAAAATGAAACACAAGCAACAGTTGATCTGCTGGATTTCAAACTAATTACTTCTATGCCACACTGAGGAAGATGGCACTATGCATGTCAGCAATGCTAGAATGCAGCAATTTAGCCTGGACTGTGAACCTTCACACTCTTTGAAGAGAGCATCCTTTCTAGTTATCAAATTTAAGTATATATAGAATAGGAGCTTCATATATACAAAGAAATACCATATACATATTTACAGTACCATTTCAATATTAAAAAAATAAGTGATTGATATACATTATCCGTGTTGGTATCATGACTGCAGACTGGTTTCAACACTGCACAAAGAACTAGTTTTTTGGATACTGTGCATGTATGTTGCACCATATTGAGACATGGAGCCTGTGGTAGAAAATGTTAGTTGTAATTTGATAGTAAGTGAATGTGTTGTAGCTTACGTTTCCAGAAACCAATGGCAAGTGCATATTCCTGGTCTTATTTCTGGGTCTTAGCTTCCTATATTTAGGTTTTCATGCTGTTTGATAAATATTAGGCCCTTTAATGGTACCTGACTAAGGGAGATATTTTTTGAGGACAATAATTTCCTTTTGTTTCTCTACAGGTTCTCTACTGTAAGTCCAAAGGGGACACAACAATTTATGTCAGAAATGCTGGCATTTTTGCCATCCAGCTAAACACTGTCACTCCACAGCCTGCTGCCCTCTACGTACCAAATCTAGTCATGACCGTTTAAATTGCTCTGCTCAGTCACGTACATGTGCCAACTGTGGTAACTCCCATAATGCATTTAATAGGAGTTACCCTGCCTATAAGCTTGAATGTGAGGTAGCAGTTCTCAAGTCAAACTAGGCCTCACACTATGTGAGGCCAGACAGGAAGCATGACAACAAGGTTTTTCTCTCTCAACTTATTTCAAAACAGTCCTCCGCTCTGCTCTCCCCCCCATCTTCACAAGATGTTTCTGCATCTCCCACAGTACCTCTTCCCAATATCCTGAACCATCCTACTCCCCCTATCCCCTAGTCAAATTCCTTTTCCTGTCTTAATCCAGATACCCCATTATCTACCACTTCCCTGATACCCTCTTCCTCACTTATTGCACCAGAAAACCTAAACATTCTACTCAACCATCTCCTACCACATCCTCACCTACACCTTCCTCTTCCTCTGCTCCTCAGATATCTATAACCTCTTCTCTTCACAAGAGAACCTTTGTTTGTCAGGCCTCTTCACCCAACTCCCCTCCAGAGACTCTTGAAGACTTACAAAATCTCCTAAAGATGACCCAAGAGACCACTGCTCCCTCATCCACCCTCCAATCCCTTTATTCCTACTCCTACATTTAAAGTATTTGCCAATATCCATCCTCCTTCTCCTCCTCAAGTTCCCCACTCCCCCCTTTCTCCTACATCCCCCAATGTATCCCATCCACTCTACTGCCCCCACCTGAATGCTCATACAAATCCCTTCTGTCACAGCAATGTCCTTCTTCAGAAGCCCTCCCCTCCTGACATTCTCCCTGATACTTCACCAACTTCCCAGTCTTCTTTCCTCATCCCCTGGATTCTTCTTCTACTTCTCTAACAACCACCTCTATTTTCCCTGAAAAATTCCTCTACTCCTTCCCCAATCACAGATACACAGCAATTCACTCAATAGCTGTACCTCTTTAACTCTTGCTATTTTACCAATCTCTGCTCTATTTCATTTCCTCCCCTCTTTTCCCTTTACACTACCATACTATCTTGTAATGCTCTCTAATCTTTGACATCTAACCCTCTGCCACCACGAGTCTTCTCCTCCTACTTCTCCAATAGCCATCTCTATTTTCCGTGAACATTATTCCTATTCATGCCAATCACAGATACACTGCAATTCATTCAATTGCCCTACCTCCTTAACCCTTCCCTTGCTACTAATCACTGTTCTACTTCACTTTCTCCCCTCTATTCCCTTTTCATTACCATACTATCCTATAATAATCTCTAATACTATGCTTTCTTCCTATGTTTTTTTTATTTCACATATAGAGACCAATATCCCAAGTGAATGCTTTTACTAACCTTGAACTGTAGCAAGGATATGTACCTATGTTTTTAAGAGACCCTCCTGGTTCCCATGCGTATGCATAATCACTGTACTACAGTGGTATCAGTATATATATATATATATATATACATATATATATATATATATATATATATAATATATATATATATATATATATATACATACACACACACACACACACAATATATATATATATATATATATATATATATATATATATATATATATATATATATATATATATATATATATATAAGTATGTATGTATAAAATCAAAACTGAATGAATTTAGGAAGACATGGAGTATATGTGACATGTATAGACACTGCTTTAGGAAATCCCCAACTCCAAACTCTCATTATATTGGCCCTACTCCAGACAACAAACCCAGATAACAAAACAGGAAAACACCACACTGCTGATGAGCAAAAAAAGAAGCACTCTCCCTCAGCAGGCACTTGAGGGAGTGGGGTCTTGCTTGTTCTGAAGAAACAATGGATAGGTAGACTAACTCACCTTGCTGTGAGACAAGAAGATGAGGATGACCAGAGGATGGTCAGTGAGCAAAAAGACCCCAGGAGCCAAGATAATCAAATGGTCTAGTGATGTGTCTCTCACAGGTAAATTAGATAAAACAGGCAAAACAAGTAAACTTTTTTCACCATTCTTTAGACCCAGACTGTAAGAAAATAAATGGAATCTAATCAAACTAAAATCTTTTTACTATGACTGAGAGTCAGAGTATTAAATATATCAATTATTTTGTTTTTAAGAAAAGGAAAAATATGTGTGACTAACACCCTGCCATGACAAGAGTGTGTAGGGTATTGTTAAATAATAATGAATCACTATATAATAATATGTTATAAATAGATATGGCAAAAATGTAGTCATATACTACAAATCTAGAGAACTACTAAAAACTAAATGTTTCCAATAAGGAAATCAGGCTGATATTCCTCTACATCCATGTCAAACATGCTTTCTCACTTAAATCAAGACTAAAAACATTAGCTAATTATATATAAAATACCTTTTTTCCTTTGAGACTATTTTACTTAAGTAATGAATATATTTTCATATCAGTGCATATAATATAACAAATATATCAAAATTGGAAGCTATGGGAAGGATTTATACTCACATATGGTACATTTTCTCATTGGTCAGCCCATGAGCTTGCAAAAATAATCAGAGTTCTTTCATGATTCCACTTAACAGTGAGCCTATGCAAAACATATGAGAAGCAAAAATAAGAAATATGAAGCTAGGAACAATATTGGGATCCAATGTTTATTACTACTGTAAGACAATGAACTTCATGAATAAAGAGGCAATATGACAATAATGCAATGGAAGATAACAAGATATGAAAAAGTGCTGTTCAGTGAATTTAGCATGGTAATATTCGACATTAGCAATGACATCAAAAGCCTCTAGAGGTCTTTTTTTAAGCTGATTATAGATTCTAGAGAGCAATAGGAGATACTACTGCACTGTAGCACAATAATAAAGACTACAGAATGCTAGTTGAAGTAGTTTGTTGCCAGCTAGTTAGTTCACTAGTTGCCTACAAATTCACTAAATATATTAAGTCCATTCCATCTAAGGCAAAAGAATTACTTCCATTTCTTTTACGTAGAAGTATGTATTTACTCAAGTAGATATTATCATATAGTTTTTGTGACAGTGAGTAGTTCCCCACTATCAAATAAAACTAAAAGCAAAAGTTTAAAATGGATGAAAGAAGAGGAATCAAACAGTCATGCATCTTTAAAGGTGTCTTTCTGAATCAAGTCCGAGTTTTAAAACTGAAAATGCAGCAACCAGGTCAAAAACTATGTGTATATAAAGCTGCACAGAATTAGAGTCTACAAATGACAAAAGAAAAGTTCTGTTACAGCAGTCCAAAAGCCTGTTTAATGGCTCAACTAATGGAAGCAGTAAGAAGGGTTTATCTTTTTTTTTTTTTTTTTTTTTTTTTTTTTTTGATGCAAGAAAATGAAAGTAAAAAATCATAATAGTCATAGTTCCTGAGAATTTAAAATATACTGGATATGGAATACACTTTTAAACTTAATCCTAATACAAAAAGTACAGAGTTCATCAAAGAAGTACAATGAAGTCTCGGACAATCTTTTGGGACAATTACAATTACAATTACCCTATCAAACAGGAAGAATAAATTTGAAGTAACTCCATTTGTTTTGCTTATTTTGTCTTTAAAAGGTGTC
>NW_020870579.1:217461-219961 GCF_003789085.1 Penaeus vannamei
AAAAAAAAAAAAAAAAAAAAAAAACTTTCAAAAGCGCCGCGTTTGACCTTCAAATGGTCACCTTCGGCCCCTTCAACTGTGTTCCTTCGGCCCTTCCCGTGGCACTCATCAACCTTTTAAAGGTGGCCCTTTGGCTCTTCCACTGGCCCTCGACCCTCCCCCTTCGTTCCTTCCAAAGGTGCCCCTTCGGTCACTCCAATGGTGTCCCTCCACCCTTTCAAAAGTGTCCCTTCGGATCTCCCAATAGTGGCCCTCGTCCCTCTCTCAGGTGGCCCTCCACGCCCACAAATGGTGTCCCTCGACCGCAAGCATACCCCTTTGGTCCTTCGAATGGTGACCATCGACCATGCCAAAGGTGCCACTTCGGACATTCAAATGATCCCCTTCGGCCCTTTAGTGGCACCCCTCGGCCTTTCCCCTGAAACCCCTTTAGGCCTAAAGGCTTATGTACCTTATCTGACATCTGAGCTACGCCAGATAAAGCTTAAAGATAATTTACCAGGTGTAATAAACAAACAATAGCCAGTTAACCTTTCTTTATCATAATGCTGCGTAAAGAGTATCGGCGAATACACGTAAAAAAAAGGAAAAAAAAAAAAAAAAAAAATCAGTGGTAAAAAATTCCATACACTGAAAATGTACAGTACAAGGAAATATATATACGTGTAGCACAGAAGCACAAGCATGTGCATGATGTCTGATGCGACATTAATTATTATTTTCTATGAGTGCAATGAGCTATGAAAATTACAGGAACGCGTTATTCAATTAAACGCGATCAAACTTCCTGGCACATATGTATACTTACAGAAAATAGATAATATATTATGTATTAATGCATAGATACTTAGAGAGAGAGAGAGAGAGAGAGAGAGAGAGAGAGAGAGAGAGAGAGAGAGAGAGAGAGAGAGAGAGAGAGAGAGAGAGAGAGAGAGAGAGAGAGAGAGACGGAGAGATAGACAGATAGATAGAGAGAGAGAAAGGGAGAGAGACAGGCTAATTCTGCTTTTGATTTTGGCAATGTCTGCTTGTACACGAAACATGGCTTGTACCAGAATAAGAGTCGGTATTTTTCCATTGCGCAATATGTTCAAACGCAAACTAGTGACCCAAGGCTGTGCAGACACAGATATGCACACGTACACACATTCATGATCCATGTATAGATATGCATGAACATACACGCACACACATATAAGCAAACGGGCTATGTACGTATGTATGCATGTACTAATTAAATAAAACATGCATTCACATGTTATATAATCAATGAGCCACATATATGCGCGACGGTTGAATATAATGCATAAATAAACTGTGAACTATTTCAGGTCTTCGACGATACAATAATGTAAACATTAATTAAAACAATTAACTTCACTTGTCACATCCAGTGAAATGATTAACACAATTAACTTCATTTGTCAAATCCAGTGAAATGATATTACGTATAATTGTAGACGACTACAGAAATTTCTTCGGTGGTAACTTTAAAAGAATGTGAACGAACGCAAGAAAATAGATGGAGAGAAAACCCGCTTTGAATCTCCTCGGTATTTACATGCAGTATTTAATTGGCGTCTGAAAAGACATTCATTCGGGAGCCTTTGAGAGAGAGAGAGAGAGAGAGAGAGAGAGAGAGAGAGAGAGCGAGAGAGCGAGAGAGAGAGAGAGAGAGAGAGAGAGAGAGAGAGAGAGAGAGAGGAGAGAGAGAGAGAGAGAGAGAGAGAGAGAGAGAGAGAGAGAGAGAGAGAGAGAGAGAGAGAGAGAGAGAGAGAGATAGAGAGAGAGAATCATAACGCATCATGTCGCAGCATTATGATAAAGAAAGATTAACTGGCTATCGTTTGTTTACTTATTACACCTGGTAAATCATCTTTAAGCTTTATATGGCGTAACCCAGATGTCAGATAACGTACATAAATCTCCGAGCCTATGTGGAAATTCTTAACGTATTACTTAAACGTTAATAAATCTAAGCAAATACAAAGGAGGGATCCGTATGTCATTCGCAGGGGGATCTCCGCGAAGAATCTAGGAATGCGTCCTTGTGGAAAAGTACTTTTTTACAAATCAATATACGTGGATTGCTGAGAAATAGCCCGACGTGCCGCGAGAAAGGTCACGTTTGCGAAGATACATAGCAACATTGGATTTGTGTTTACGTACATTATATACATACACAGAGATACGCAAAAAAAAAAAAAAGCACGCGCACTGAGATAAAGAGATTTGTAGAGAAAGACAGGTATACATACAGGTAAACAGACAGATATAAATGCATCAGCAGATATATAATTCCTCCTAATTTAGAGAACAATTTAAAAGTAAATCTGGGTGTTCCTTATCTAATTCTAAGAGAAAATACTGAATAATTGGCACCGGCTAATTTTTCAGTTCGCATGGTGGTTTGGTATTATTTTGGGAACCCTTACAAAAAGCGGAGTGTGGTATTCGAATGAGTCAAAATTGGACATACCCCAAATTCCACACCAAGTTC
>NW_020870579.1:232461-233828 GCF_003789085.1 Penaeus vannamei
ACGACCTCAAGCAGTGTTAGTGTATATTCTTATTCTTTCTTCTTATCAGAATCATTCTTTTTAAAGAAAAGACGGACTTTGCAATGGTTGTATAACAGCTTACTCAACATAGAAAAGAAGCGTCGATGTTGCAAATGTTCTCACATTATATCAAACATAACATCCTAAAACTCTATTTGTAAGCCACTCCCTCAGTAAATTTTAAAACAATTTTAACTGTAAACCTTCTTCAATAACAATGGCATTTTCTTCCATCTTTTTTAGTTTCTAAATCTAGCATGTTACGTAACCCCATGCTAAATAAATATCCCATGAAGTTATATAAACCTCAGTTGCGTAAAATCCGAGAGAGGATAATAGATTGCATAAAAGCACACTGAGAAATTCCTTGTCTGTGACGTCGAAAACCTTTTCCATCCTCCTCGATCCTTCAAGTAACACTATCAAGTAGCTTTACGTCGAAAACCTTACCTCTATATTTTTTGTCGTTCAAACACACGTCATATTTCTTAGTTCTAATAGAACACTTTAATACGACTTCCAATTCCTTTTCATAGATATTTCGTACAATCGTCTTTTTCATGGAGAAAACTGGAGTTGGTTATATTTTGCCTTGATATGGGTCATTCTATAGAATACACGCAAATCTGATTAAGAAAACGGATTACTATTGCTGGATTCATTGTACACTAATATGTGTATATATATAATATATATATATATATATATATATATATATATATATATATATATATTATTAATGTGTATATATGCATATATATATATATATTATATATATATATATATATATATATATATAATATATATATAAATGTGCACATTATATGCATATATATTACATTATATATATATATATATATATATATATATATATATAATATTATATATACACATACACACACACCACACGCATACATAACATACATGCATACATATATATAGTATATATATACTAATATATATATAATACTATCTATATTGTATATATGTATATATACATATATATACATATATATATGTATATATACATATAATACATTATATATACATATATATACATATATAATACAATATATATATACATATATACATATACACATATACACACCACACACACACAACACACACACCAACACAACACACACCACAACACCACACGCACACACACACACACACACCATGCATATATATATATATATATATATTAATATATATATACTATATACATAATACAATATATATATATATATATATGTAATATACATATTACATATATACAGTATACATATATGCTATATATATATATATATTATATATATATATATTATAATATATATAATGTATAT
>NW_020870579.1:241428-246428 GCF_003789085.1 Penaeus vannamei
GAGGGGAAGAACCGGTTTTTATTTTAGCGACGAGCGGTAAGGGGGAAAAAGGGGTTGTTTTGGCTGTGTGGCCGAGGGGAGGGAGGAACTCGCTTTCTTTGGAGTGAATTTGGAGGGGGGGAAGATGAGAATGGAGGGGATGGCAATGAGGGAGGAAAGGGGAAAGAGAAGAATGAGGGGTGTGAGGGAAGGGAGGGAGGGAATGTGAATGGGGGTGAGGGAGGGGAGGGAGAATGAGAATGGGGGGGGGGTGAGGGAGGGAATGAGAATGGGGAAGTGAGGGAGGGGAATGGAATGAGGGGTGAGGGAGGGGGAGAATGAGGTGATGAGGAAGAGCCGGTTAGAAGGAGAAGGTAGGGGAAATTAAAAGAAGGGGGTTCAAGGGAGGAAGGGGAATGAGAAGAGAAGAGAAGAGATTCGAAGAGTAGGTACGAGAGAAAATACATTGCGAGGATTCGGTATTACAGTGCGAACAGATCGAAAGTAATTTAACAACAATGGTACGGAGAAAAAAAACAATGATTGATTTTTTGTGCATGCCTTTGTAAATGAAGGACCAGTTATTGAGCGAAAGAAAGAGGTGGAAGACTTCATCAGCACAAACGTATTGGAAAATCAAAACCCTTCCACGGCGCGAATTGGGTAGAGAGAAGAGAAGAGAAGAAGAGAGAAAGAGAGAGAGAGAGAAGAGAGAGAGAAGAGAGGAGAGAGAGGAGAGAGAGGAGAGAGAGAGAGAGAGAGAGAGAGAGAGAGAGAGAGAGAGAGAGAGAGAGAGAGAGAGAGAGAGAGAGAGAGAGAGAGAGAGAGAGAGAGAGAGAGAGAGAGAGAGAGAGAGAGAGAGGAGAGAGAAGAGAGAGAGAGAGAGAGAGAGAGAGAGAGAGAGAGAGAGACACGCAAGAGAGCAATGGGAGAGGTGGAAGGAAGACGCGAGAGTGAGAAACAGATCGAAAGAGAGGAGGGCGGGCGACGCGGCGACACAAAGGGGTCGCAGCCGGTATCAATGAGATTAGCGTAACGTGTTTACCTTCGCCTCTGAGACGGAGGGCGAGCGGCGCGAAGACGAGACAGCTGTGACTCGGGTGTGAAGAGAGAAGGAAATGCGTCCTCAGGTCACGTAGGTTGCCGACAGCGCCTCCGTCCCCTCTTTGCTGTCACCCGGAGGCGCAAGAATCGGAGGAACTTTTTTTTCATTTTTGGGTTGAAAAGCGAATGTAAACGAGGATGATGCGAAGGAGAAGGGGAGAATGGGGAGGAGGGGAGGATGGTGGGAATGAAAGGAAGGAATGTTGAAAACAAGGAAGAGATGGATAAAATAAAGGAAAGAAAATTGATGATTGCAATTATGAGCTGTGTGCGACATTTGCAATTAGCCATTATCTGTGAAATATTGCTTCATTGCGAACGATGCAACATGAATCTGATAATAACGATGCGCCGTTTGGGATACAAAATAATTGGAAAACGATCGAGGAAGCCAAATGAATACATATAAATAAACAGAGAAATAGATGAGCGACTCGCACTGCCCGGACGAAACCCAGCCGAGCCTAGCATTCCCTGTCGCTAATGAAAACAGCCATCCATCTCTTAACTTCGCTACGCTAATTTCGCCCGAACGAGAGAGATTTCACAGCTCAACCGAAGCCATTATCCACGTTTCGAGATGACACATGGGCCGGGCGAGTTCGATCAGCTGTTTCGACGCCGCTGCTCGCCCGTCGGCCAATTCATCTTGGAAACTCCCGGATGATCCGTCATTCCGACTCGCCAGCTGGTTTGCTCAGGTCCGTGCGCTTTCCTCTCTCTTCCTACTCTTTCTCTCCCTTCCCCTCTTTCTCTCCCTTCTTCTCTCAGTATTCCCCACTCTATCTCTTCCTCCTCGGTCGTGTAGAGCTCTATGGATTTGGTAGAGCTTTGTGGAGTGTTTGTAGAATGCTTACAACGTGTGGAGCTATGTGGAGATTGAGTAGGTGGAGCACCGACGATAATGAAGAGGAAAGGGTAGTTTTTTAGAGGAGGAGGAGAGGAGGAGGAAGGGGATTAAGAAGAGGAAGACGAGGAGAAGGGACAACACAAAGTGGGAAAGAAAAGAAGTGAAGAATAAGAAAAAAATTAAGACAAAACAGCGAGGGATAAGAGAAGCGAAGAAAAGGAAGGTGGAAGAAATGAAGGAAAAAAAGGTGAAGATAAAACAATAATGATGACGGATATTAAGACTAGAACCAGAGGGGAGTTGAGTCGAGACGGGAGGGGGAAATGTCAGGCGAGCGCCACCGCACCGCCACGGCCCAGCGTCACAAATACATGACAGATTAGACCTCTGGCACGCGGCCCAGTACAGGTAGGCGAGTGAGGTTGGGGGGGGGGGCATTCCTGAGGGCGTCGCGAGTCGTTCAGTCGTTTCTGTGATTTTTTCCTAAGGGTGTCGTCAGTCGTTCCTGAGGGTGACGTGGCCGTGAGTCGTTTTTGAAGCGTCGTAAGTATTGAGTCGTTCCTGAAGTGGCGTGAGTCGCGAGTCAATCCTGAGGGTGCCGTGAGTCATAAGTCACGAGCCGTGCCCGATCTCCCTCTCTCAGATATTGATGCTGAGCGAGAGATGCGGCCCCACCTGGCGTGCCCTGAGCCTGGGGAGGTACTGTGGGAGGTTCCTATCGACCCCGTCATTATAGCTTTGGCTCAGGTGGCGGTGTGAGCGAGTCACGTGACCATGCGTCCGGACCCTTGTGGTGAGGATTTATTTTCTCTCTCTTTCCTTTCTGTTTTTATCATCCTCTGCCTGTCCCTCTCCGCTCCTCTCCCTTCTCGTCCTCATCGCTTTGCCTTCTACATTCCCCTCCTCCTTCCCCTTCCTCTCTCGTCCTCTCCCTTCCACTCCCCCCTCTTCCCTACTCTAACCTCCTGTTCTTTCCCCTCCTCCTCCCCCTCTTCCCCATTACTTTGTCTTTTCCCCTCCTCTCCTTTCCTTCTCCCCTTCCCCACCCCTCCTCCTTCCCCTTTCCCCACTGTTCCCCTTCCCCCACCTTCCCCTCCCACCTTCCCCTCTCCCCTTCCCCTCTCCCTCCTTCCCCTCTCCCCTTCCCCGGCTTTGCATGTCACGCAAGCCGCCGCACGCGTACTTGCTATACAAATTGAAAACCGACCGCGACCATCCGACCGCCCGTAAAATATTCACTCTAAGCCGAGGGAACTATTTGTATTGTTTTTTTTTTCTCTTCTATTTCGTTTTAAGTTGTAGTTCTTTATTGATGTTTATTTTTTATTTATATATATATATTTTTTAATGGGGGGGGTATAAAATCTGCGGATCCGTTTGCCATATTTTTGTTATATGGTTTGTTTGTTTTTCGTCTTCGTTCATATATGTATGTTATTAACAGGTAGAGTGTATTCATCCTAGGTTACTTTCGAAATTATTGACGCCTCAAAAATATCCAGAACGCAACCTGTGTTTAGACAAGAGACAGTCGCAAAACCGCGTTCGTACGAGACGGCGGGGCTTCGAGATCGATTCGGATTCCTGCTTTTCCCGTCGGGTTTCTGGTCTCCCTTTGTCACAGTTGTTCGTTTTCCTTTGTTCGCCCACGTGTTTTCCGTTCCTCTCATCCCCTCACATCTCATTTATTACCTTCTCTTATCCCCTTTTCCCCCTCTCCTCCCGCATCGCGTTATGACTCAGTGTCTCGTCTCCGTCTCCTTGTCTGGCGCTCTGGTTCTCCCTCTCCCTCTCCCTCCCCCTTTCCTTTCTTCCCTTCTTCCATCATTTTTTTTTTTTCAATTTGTCGCAGTGAACTCTGTTTTTACCCCCCTCTTTCTTACCCTCTCTCCCCATCCCCTCCTCCCCTCCCCTTCCTCCCTACTTGCCTCCATTCCTACGGTCCCTCCCCTCCCTCCTTCCCTTTCCTTCCCAGCCTTCTTTCCTACCCTCCCTCCCATCCCCTTCCCTTCCCCTCCCCTCCCCTCCCTCCCCTCTTTCCCTCCCTCTCCTCCCTCCCTTTCTTCCTCCTTTCCTCCCTCCTCGCCGCTCTGTTCATACAAGAGGGGGAACACATGTCTGAATAGTAATGCACAATTAGTTGAGTCGCTCGCTTCCAAGCCGATACTCACTCGAACCCAGGCATTCCTAGGGGGGTGAAGGTGGGGGGGGTGAAGGGGAGAGTGGAGGTGGGGGGTAAAGGGGAGGTAGGGGTGAAGAGGAAAGGGGAGGTAGGGGTGAAGAGGAAAGGGGAGAGAGCAGAGGAAAGGACAGACCGGCCGATGGGGACGAGTGGAGAGATGTAGAGGGTGAAACGTAAGAGGGAAGAGGAGGCAGGTGGGGAGGGAAGCCTGAAGAGGAGGCAGGTGGTGAAGGAAGGGAGAAGTGGGAGGGGGGTAGAGGCAGGTGGTGAAGGAAGGGGGTTAGATAGACAAGGAACAAGGAGGGAAGAGAATACAACTATGGGGGATGGGGATGCCTCGCTGGTCCTGGAAGGGGAGACGGAAGGGAGGGCGGCAGGGAGGAGGCATCTGGCACAGGCGGTTCCGGTGCTGGGTCGCGGAAGTTGGAGGTGCGCTGAAGGGGAGGCTGGGAATCGAGCATCTGGGAACCGAATTTCGCCAAGTCAGTTCTTTTAAGCGAAAGACCGAGTTCGGAAATCAGAATGCAAATTGAGGTCCCTTTTTATTAAACGCGGATATCGGAGTCGGGTTACTCTCCCTTTTTACTGAGAGCGCCGTTGCCCTCACAGAGCTTAAAGTCGGCCGGCGGGAGGCAGCATGGAGGAACAAAGGAAAATAGAAGGTCCGTGAAGGATGAACTAGAAAAAAATCACGACGGAGAAGTTCAAAAAGATGAAATCCTTAGGGAGAACGAAAGGAAAATGTCGAACGATCTCAGGAGGAGAAGCGAGATAGGGTGACGCGCCTACGGACTACCTCCCCCCTCCCCCACCCTCCCACCCGTTGTCACCCTTTTAGTGAGGCCTCTGTAAAGAAGGGGAGAGGGTGAGGGAGAGAGAGAAGTA
>NW_020870579.1:251428-261428 GCF_003789085.1 Penaeus vannamei
GTCTATGTTTTATTTTTTGTGCTGGTTGTTTGAGCAGTTCCGTTCATTTGTTGGGTGGGTTTGCATTTCTTTGCCATTTTCACCGAGCCTGCTGCTGGGTCGACTGTCTGCAGGTCTAGAACTTTTAAAAACATGTGATATTCTTGTTATATTTGTGTGTGTGTGTGTGTGTGTGTGTGTGTTCTAGCGAGCACATATTTAGAATGAGCAATGGTGAGTAGTAGTTGTACATTGTGTATTGAATATAGTTTTCTAGACGCTGGCAGAGCATGTGTCGTATCGCCAATCAGGCAGTGCTCGGTGGTTGAGAGATTTGCGAGAAGGAGATGTGGGAAAGGCGTGATGTTCCTATGCCTCGGAAGTGGATGCGAATGATGATGAGTGGACGATAGGTCGTTGGCTCAATGCGAATAGCAAGCATTGCTCCCGCGCCGACCTGAGGGCCTCAGAGCGGCGGAGGTGAGGGGGAGTAGGGGGGGTACGCGTCACCTAGCGCGTGTCATGTGTCGAGCCACTGTGCGACGCCGGTGTAGTCATGTGCAGCAGCAGTTATCTCGTGAGCGAGCGTGTTGTTGTGGATGCACCGATAGCAGAGCAGAATAGATGCTTCGTGGAAACGCTGTCGTTCGCGGGTGAGGGGGGGGCACGATGCTGTTGGGAATATCTACCAGGAAGCTCCCGAAAACGAGTCGGCTACGCGAGCGTTGTGTGGTGTTCGTAAGTTTTTGAGTGTATCATTTATTTGTCGCTTGTTGTTGCTCCGTTATTACTCTCCAGTAAGTCTTTATCCTAGGTGATTCTTATTTTATTTCGACTTTGCTCGAAATGTCTGGAGAGTGCGTGTCGTGGCTTTAGGTATTTGTGGATAACTTTTGGTGCTGTACCGCTATCGTCGAGAGTTCTTTTTAAATAAGGTTGTCTCGTGCTGAGCTTACCCCTGGTTGCCGGCAATAGAGTGGGAGAAGAGAGAAACAGCACACATTCCGACTAAACTACAAAAAAAAAACAAACGTTTTTCTCTCTCGGACTGGAGTCCATCATTTTGTTATAGATTTGAATGTATCTGATGGTGATCCCTGTTTGTCAGACGTTCTATGTCTTTGTGGAAAATGGGAAACGAGAGTCCTACTCTCCTGCGCTCGCCGCACCGCATGAGAGGTCGGCACGCAACACGGCATCGCGACCACCGCGAATACTTCCTGCTGTAATACCAGCGGAGAGTCACGCTCAACGCTTCCAGCCTCGCCTACAACAGACACGGATGGCACGCAGTAAGCATTAGACCCATAGCCATACTTGCTGTACAAGCGATTTGCGAGCGTGGAGCCACCATCTCCGCTAGAACGTGACCACGTCACGCACGCCGCGCACACAGCGACGCGATTCTGGGCGAGACAGACCGCGCTAGCCAGCCACGGACAACACGAGCTGAGCAGCGTATTCTTCATCACCCCGAGCACAGTTTCCTACAAGCCTCAGCAGACTTCGAAAGACACAACAGCGCGCGGGCACATGGAGACTGACCATCACGAGAGCCAACACCGCTCACGTTCTCAGGATGCACGCCTACCACACACGTTGTATCGCGACTACGAGCGCGAGAACTAGCACAGATGAGGCGAGCGCGCACTTACTAATCGCGGCGCCTCTCAACTTAACTGTGCACTAATTGATCAGCACGCACAACCGGCGCCACGCCGAAACTATCCAGACTGCTCAACTCGATGGCGGCACCCATACCCTCGCCCAACAACCTATCTCTAACATCACACCTCATACCAGCACGCGGGGTGTCTCCTTTGAATCCGCGCTTCCTTATGCCACGCACAGCTCCTCACGTCTCACTACGTCACTTTCATGCGCATCATCCTACTCTCTCTTCCCTCACTCATCTCTCTACTCTCTCTCTCTCTCTCCTTTCTTCCCTTACAGCCTACTCTACCCTACGCCTAGCATGTATCTATCCCTCTTCTCCCATCTATTGAACCATGTCACACTAGCGAATCTTATCGCGCAGCCTATGTGGATATCCCAGCATCTCCCTCCGCCTGGTCAACCACGCATACCACGCATCAACGGGCGGTGTGGGCGTCAATGCTCCCTCTTCTTTTCCCCTCTGCCCGCCGATCCGCAATCCAGCATGTATTTCCCGTACTCGTAATCTTGACGTCGTCCAAGGTAAGGCCTCTTTGCAGTTGACCCTCTGGGCTGCCGAGACGAGCTTCCGAGACGTGGAAAGCCTTCCTGCAATTTAAAAAACGCTTCTGTTTGCTATCACGAGTTTAGCTGACAGCTCATTTAAAAAGAGTAAGAACGTCTTAAAAAGACAGAATAAAAAACAAAAATAGAACTCTTTAAAAAATCTTCTTCTCCTCTTTCGTCTTCTTCTCGTTGTCTCTTACTCGTAAGTGTTGTGTCTGTTCAATAGTGGGTAAATCTTGCTATTTCACTGATCTTTGCATATTCCTTTCAGTTATGTTGGATGTATGAGTATGTGGGATATGCGTGCATTTTTATCCGGGCTCAGTGTATGGGGAGATTGAGTGTGTTCCTGGCTGTAGATTAGAAAAAAGTCCCGTAACCTTGAAGTGCATTGTGCTTTTTTAAGATATAAATTTGTGGATTCCTTATGATTTTTTTTCATTCCGTTTTGCCTGATGAATGCAATGCACTTATTGAAGTGCACTTTACTCTAGCTTAAATTGTAAACTGCATGTATATCTTTGTCTAAGTAGTTTTTAGTTTGATCAAGAATGTTGGTCTTGAACATGAAGCATGTCCCTTGATAGCAAAGTAAGTAAAATATATTTATGTAGTTTTGTTTCCCGTTTTCTTTGTGTTGGGATAAGCACTTTGAAAATCACACTCAAATTTATATACCATTGCAGACAGGCGTTTCTCTATCCTTTCGTTATATATCCACATACATAAATGATTATATGAATATTTTTTGTAACTAACATAACAGGAAGACAATTATGTTAATTAAACATTCAGGAGTAACCAGGCCAAGGAACGGCTACCCTAGGGAATGTTGAAGTGGATGAGAGTGAAAAATGAACGCCTGACATTTCTTGCTGAAAATCATGATAAATTGGGTGTATGAAGGGATATATATATATATATATATATATATATATATATATATATATATATATATATATATTTATACATTATACATATATATACATATATACATATATACATATATACATATATACATATATACATATATACATATATACATATATACATATATATACATATATACACATATATACATATATATATCATATATATACATATATATAATACATATACATATACATATATACATATATATACATACATATATATATACATATATATATACATATATATATACATATATATACATATATATATTATATATATATACATATATATACATATATACATATATTACATATATGTACATATATATACATATATACATATATACATATATACATATATACATATATATACATATATATATACATATATATACATATATACGTATATATATATACATATATATATATATATATATATATATATATATACCTATACATATACATATACATACACATATACATTTTACACATACACATAATGCTACACCCATACCACATATGCATATACATATAGCATTCATTTCCTTCCCTCTCTCCCTCTTACTTTTAGCATATATCATCACATACACCTTACACATATACATATAACCTTATACTTAATACCTTTACTCACTCTACTTTACTTACTATTCTTCACTTCATCCTTTCATCACTCTTCTTTCATCATCTTCTTCATACTATATTATTCTTCACTACTACTCCTTACTCACATCATCTCATCATATCATATTCACATTTATCACCCCATCTATATTTCATATTACATTATACCCCACCTATTATCACTATAACATACATCATACACCTACATACATACATAATCACATTACATACATATCATTTACATACCCATCACATACATAACATACATCATCTATCCCTACATACATATATATTACTACCTCTTATTATCTATATCCATATATCCTATATAGTCTCATATCTTCTACTATCTACCTTATCTATTTCATCCTGCTACTATTCTTCTACACATCACTCTCTCACATACTACACTATTATCATTCTCACCTATATTCTCTCTCCCCACTCACTACTTATACATATAACACTCATACTCGACTATATTTGACTCCATATCAATACCGTACCTATCCTTCACTACGGCTATCTACCACCAACAACCTGTTACGTGATATCCACCTACTAACACGCCTCATTGCTAGATTTACGAGAGGAGCCCCCGCTGAGTAGCTCCTGATATACTGTATACTCAGTCACATGAGTCACGGAACCTACCGACACTGAAGATAAGCTAATACTCATATAATAGAGCGCGAAGAGAGTTGATACGTGTACGTATGTTACACTCCGACGGGCCCGAGGGAAAGGTGCCGAGGAATGTTCCGCGGAGTAGGAAAGGGAGAAACTGTCACGGCTCCTATGCACTAACACTTATATCATCTTACTATATCTTACCTCCTCCTCCTCTCTTGGTTATGTATTCTTCCTTCTCCCCTTCTCTTCCTTACATATCTATACTTTCGTTCTTTCTACTTCTTTTCGTACTATCATCATATCTTTATTTACTTATTCTCATACTTCTTTATACTACTTCCAGCTATCACTCTTCTCCTCTCTGCTCACTCATCGTTATCTCACAGTACTACTTACTACCCATATACATATACATATACACATATCACATACTACACTATCACATATTACAATATCACCATACTACATAATACATATACATATACATATACATTACTATTCCACATACCCTTTTGTGTAAATATATTATATATTATTTTATATATACATCATTATACTATAATATATAACTATACATGCATATATAATATACATATACATATACATATATACATATACATATACATATACATATACATATACATTATACATATACATATACATTATACATATACATATACATATACATATATCATATACATATCACATATACCATATATATATACATATACATATATACAATATACATATATACACTATATATATACATATATATTACATACTATTATTATATATACATATATATACATATATATACATATATATACATATATATACATATATATAATACATATATATTACATATATACATATATATATACATTATATATATACACACAATATACATATATATATACATATCACATACTATATATTTACTCTTATATATATACATATATATAACATTTATATATCATTATATATATTTACATATAACATATATATCATTTATATATATATATATATACATTTTATATACTATATATACCTATATATATTCATATTATAATATATTATTATATATATATATATATATATAATATATATATATATATATATGATTGTACATTATATATATGCCATATTTTATATATATATATATATATATATATATATATATACATATATATACATATATATATATATATATATATATATATATATATATATATATATTTTTATTTATTTATTTTATTGATTATATTTTTATACACACACAAACAGCAGTCACAGACACACAACACAAACAACGACACAACCACACACACACACACACACACACACACACACACACACACACACACACACACACAACACACACACACACACACACACACACACACACACACACACACACACACACACACACACACACACACACACACACACACACACACACACACACACACACACACACACACACACACACACACACACACATATTTACATATATAGACACTAACATGTGATATATACTATACATATATACATGTATGTATAGACATATGTTATATACACATCACCCAGTAGCATGTACGTTAGTTCCAGTGGTACTGTAATCCCGAGATTATTATATTTGCGAGAGGGAGGGTTATCGGGCATTAATCCGGTACTGAAGAAATATATACCTGGTATGAATATTTTTGGATCTAGAGGGAAAAGTAGTCAAATTCCAAATTTCTTCCGGAGTAAAGTGGCGGCGAACTTACTCCGGAATAAGTGCAGGAGGACGATTTCCCCTTTCTTTTCTCTCCCTTCTCTCCTTCTTTTTTCTCTCTCCTTTTACTTCTTCGTCTTCTTCTTCCTCTTCTTCTCCTCATTTTTCCTTTCCCCCTCCTTCTTCTTGCTTTTTTCTCTTCTTTTCTCTCCTCCTCCTCCTCCTCCTCCTCCTCCTCCTCCTCCTCCTCCTCCTCCTCCTCCTCCTCCTCCCCCTCCTCCCCCCCTCCCTCCTCCCTCCTCCTCCCCCTCCTCCTCCCCCTCCCTCCTCCTCCTCCTCCTCCTCCTCTCCTCCCTCCTCCTCCCTCCCTCCTCCTCCTCCTCCTCCCCCCTCTTCCTCCTCCTCCTCCCCTCTTCCTCCTCCTCCCCCTCTTCCTCCTCCTCCCCTCTTCCTCCTCCTCCCCTCCTCCTCCTCCTCCTCCTCCTCCTCCTCCATTTTTTCTTCTCTTCCTTTTCCTCATCTTCCTTTTCCTTTTCCCCTTCCCCCACGTCTTCCTCTTTGCTCAGAAATTCAAGTAGACATTAAGATAATTTCTTGGAGATGAATATCACAATGAAACTCCCTTGGCGCGTTTCTTTTCCATCATTGCATTATCCTGTGAGAAGAAAAGTTCCGCTTTCGTTCATAAGGTTTGCGTCGCTGTGAACTTCCACTGCTACTACGAAAACTACGGTGTTAATGGCACTCCGGATTTCGTGATGTAGTACCGGTGTGTCTGAAGGTATTTCATTCGAGAGAGAATATATATATAACATCTACAGTTGTATACACACATTTATAGACACGTACACGTTTTATTTCGTTCCGTTTTGTCTGTTTTTTGTGTTTGATTTTTGTTTATACAACCGGTAAGTATGACAGTGGTCTGTTTATTCCTCTCCGCCCAGCACAGTTATTCTTATTCTGTCTGGCCGGCTGGAAACTCGTCAACTGATGCATCATGCAGTAGGTTAGCCAGGAAAAATATAGATCATGACATGACAGGGAGTTCCATGTTTTAGTTCTTAAGAAAACTGCTTCACTGTAGCTGCTGCCAAGGTTGAAGTTATTGCATCCGGGACCTGCTACATCCCGTCCAGATTGGAAGGACGCCAGCGTATAGATTTTGACATTCTCTGTGCACGAGACATGAGATACACACATTCATGATTGCATGACTACATAACGTACAATGATATAATCACACTTTTATAGATTATAAAGATTCTCCATTAGATTTACATTTAGCAGGAACGACCAGTATAGCTTTGAAGCATAAATTTGAGCGCATTAAGCTACCCGCCAGCCAGCCACACGCTACTTGGACCATAGAGTGAACTGGGAATTTGGTGGAGAGGTGCTCAAGGAACCAAATATTCCTGTTTCCCACTTCTCTCTTTCTCTTTCTCTTTCTCTTACTCTTACTCTTACTTTCTCTTTCTTTACTCTTACTCTACTCCTACGCTTACTTTCTCTCTCTCTCTCTCTCTCTCTCTCTCTCTCTCTCTCTCTCTCTCTCTCTCTCTCTCTCTCTCTCTCTCTCTCTCTCTCTCTCTCTCTCTCTCTCTCTCTCTCTCTCTCTCTCATCTATCTATCTATCTATCTATCTATCTATCTCTATCGCTCTTTCTCTCTCTCCCCAAACCAGCCCACCCTAACCCCCCTAGGGTATAGACCCCATGCCCTTTCTCCGTGGGTCGACCTGCCCTTCTAGTGCCCAGTGACTTTGCCCTTCCTTAGAAGTCTAACCCAAGAGCTTTTTCTAGATCGACGGTTTGGCAATATTTTGCTCCCTTAACATCTGCCACTGAATTCCTACACTCGTGAGCGGATGAAGGTATGGACGGATGGGTGGATGGATGGGTTGGTAGGTGGATGAGTGGGTCGGTGGTGGGTGGTGGTGGGGATAGATGGGTGGGTGGATGGATGGATGGGTTGATAGGTGGATGAGTGGGCCGGTGGGCGGGTGGGTGGGTGGATAGATGGGTGGGTGGATGGGATGGATGGTGGGTGGAGATGGGTAGGTGGATGGATGGGTTGATAGGTGGATGAGTGGGCCGGTGGGTGGGTGGGTGGATGGATGGATGGGTGGGTAGATGATGGATGGGTTGATAGGTGGATGAGTGGGCCGGTGGGTGGGTGGGTGGGTGGGTGGATAGATGGGTAGGTGGATGGATGGGTGGTGGATGGATGAGAGGGTATATGAATGGATGGATGGATGAGACGATGAGTGGATAGATGGATGGAGTAAAAGATGAGTGAATGGATGGATGAGACGATGAGTGGATAGATGGATGGAGTAGAAGATGAGTGGATGGATGGATGAGAGGATGAGTGGATGGATGGATGGATGGGAGGGTAAATGGATGGATAGATGAATGGGAGGGTATATGAGTGGATGGATGGATGAGAGGATGAGTGGATGGATGGATGGATGGGAGGGTAAATGGATGGATGGATGAATGGGAGGTTATATGAGTGGATGGATGAGTGGATGGATGGATGGATAGACTGACTGATGGTTGGGTGCGTGAATGGGTGCTTGCATGACGGATGAACGCTTGCATTTATACATGTTACTTGGAAAGGAATACAAGTCGAATAGTTAATAATCACATGGACGCTTTATGTCTGTCTGTGTCTGGGCATGTGTGTGTCTGCGTCTGTGTGTGTATGTGTATGTATCTGTCTGTATGTGTGTACGTGCCAGCGAGAGAGCATACGCGTGCATGGCCGTGGAGCGCGAGCGAGCGACGCCGAGTGCATGGCCGCATGCGTTCGTGGTGTGCGGGGACTGACAGGTTGTAATCCCCCGTGCAGCGAAGGGCGCGGCGTGCCCCGCATGGGCGGCAGGGAGGCGGAGGGCGGCCCGCCTCCCTCCACACCACGCCGCAACACACCACTTCCTCTACTAACACCGTCCCGCCCCACCACCACCACCACCACCACCATCACCACCACCACCTCCACCAGCAGCAGCAGACGGCGGCGGCGGCGGCGGCAGCGGCTGCGGCGGCGGCCCAGGAGGGCGTGGAGGTTCGGGGGCTGCAGGGCGTGAGCGCGGGGGAGCTGCTTGGTAAGACTCACGAGGAGCTGGTGCTGCTCCTGATCCAGCTGCGGCGCCACCACTCGGCGCTCCAGGCGGCCCGCCACCACGCCCGCCTCGAGAGAGACTCGCAGGTACGCCACGCCGCCCGCGCACCACCCAAACAGAGTGTCTAGGCATCCTGATTGTATACGAGTCAGTGGATTTTTTTTAATCATAGGGATTTTTTCTTAATTTAACGCCGCATATAACCCGACTAATGCGACGCCTCGGGCACTGCTAACAGCCTGCCATCTCGGGGGCGCCTGTCCCTCTAACACCTCGGCGACGCACACTTCGTCAGGGGGCTCTTCGGAGCCGCTCCTGTGGGCCGGAAGTTTATTAGGTTTATATAGAAGTCTATCCTGGATCGGAGTTTGTTTTATTATCATTATAGATTTATTTTTTCATGTTACGTAGGTTTTTACAATTGTTTTCCCCCAGTGTGCCATCGAATTTAATTCGAATTTCTTTTTATGTAGATTTTTTTTTTAATTCCCGTTTTTTCATTATTATTATTATTTTTTAATGATTATGGCTTTATATGCTAACAACACACGCTTTCTTTGCTGCTTTGTCTTTAGTAAGAAATGTAGTTGCCTGGTTTTGTCTGGTATTATGCATGTCTTTTTCTTTCTTTCTTTAGTTTTTTTCTTTTGCATGATTTGGGCTTTCGTTGCATGTTGCTGCTTTTGATGCCATTACTGTTTATTTAGTTAAAATTACACCATAGGTAAACATGGTTACATTATTACATTCACCTACATT
>NW_020870579.1:266428-276428 GCF_003789085.1 Penaeus vannamei
TTTTAAAGTTGTGTACTGTTTGAGTGAAGCTTCATTTCCCCGTAACTTGTGGATGGGTAAATTAAACCCTTTGTGTTGCCATGCAAGGCTCATTATAATACAGTTTTAAATCAATTTTACTAATAGCAACCTTTGATACAGGAATAGGATGCCATTTCTAGCAGACTAATGTTCAAGTGCTTCAAAAGCAGTGTGTGACTTCCTTAATTCTGAGATTGAAATTTAAGCTTACCATTTATCTGAAATTCCCAATGATTAAACTGATATCAGTTACTATTCCTGAATCAGTAGTCATGCATTTGAAATTACATTTTCAACAGTAATCTGTTTATCTGACTATGCATTTTGGAGGAATATGAAATTCAAAGATTTGATATATTCATATGAAATGTTGAATATAAACATTTGTCAATCTTTTCTAGATAATTTTCATCTTATATTTTAAGTCTGTTCTGAATCATTATTAAATGAATTCATGAATTATTTTCCCTGTTTTTAATTTTAGGGGATTGATTTATACATTTCCTAGATTACCATGACCAATAATACGGAAATGCAGTTAAAAAATCAAATTATAAAATGCACTTTTTTAGTTTCGTACATTTTGTTGGTTTGTTTTTTTCTCCACCTGGGATGTATCTTCCCATTTATAAGTTCCAAGTTTTAAGCACCTATTCCTTTCTCTCTTCTTGTGTAAATTCTTCCTCTTGTAAGTATTGTTTCCTATATGCATTTGATATTGATATGGATTGATGATTTCCTTCCACACCTTCTATGCAAATTCACTATTTCACTTGAGGTAAAGCTGTGCATACACTAATATTGTATCAGGGGTAAGATCTAACCACTGATGAGTGAGTGACTAAAAAACATTTGAAAAATCTTCTTTTTCTTCTTCTTTTTTTGAAGCATGTATCTGTAGTTTGGCATGGTTTGGTTTTGCTTTTGGGCTTTTGGAATGGATATTTTCATTGCTTTATAAAGGAATATGCAATGCAGATACAATAGGAAGTACATGTCACAGGGTTAAGCTTTGTAGTTTATTGAAAAATCTTTTTTTCTTTGTTTTATTTTTCCTGACTTTGTTTTTTCCCCTGTATTTGATTCTATTTTTATTATGCTTTATTTTGCTGATTTTTTTCTCCTAAATGTGCTAGTATTTATTCTAAACTAAGAAGGAATTATTAAAAATTAATGCACAAAAAACCTAGTCTTGTAAAACAGGAGTAAAGACCTTAATACAAGAAATATAGCTTGCCTCAGAAGTAGACATGCCTTGATATTCTGTTTCAGTTTTACATTTTGGTTTACTTGTTTTTTTTTCTTTTTTAAACCTAAATAGATCACAAATAATCATTATTTGCTTATGTGTTGAGAGACTGCAGTACCCAGAATTGTGATGAACTTAGAATATTGAATAGCAAACTAAGGCTGGAAAGATTGAAACCCTTAGTAACAGCATCTAAATTAGATTTCCAAAAGTACAGTTATGACTTGATGAGGCTTTTAAAAGTTTCTTTTATAAAATCAAAAAAATAAGTAATAACAATCAGGTAAGACCTTTTTAGAGGGTTATGTCTTTTTGGCCTTTGTACTCATACAAGAGCTAGTCTAAGCCAACCGACTCTCCACCCTAGGAGATGCTGGAACGCACCCTAGTAAACCTGAATTCCAAGTCTCACGGAGCAAATGAGGGACCAGTAGAACTTGAACGGAGAAAGAAACAGAGACGGCACTTGGAACACGAGCTATCCAAACTCCGTGCTCACCTTGCTGTGTCTGCAAGGGTGAGTTTGAGAGATGTGCTTATATATATGCATATATTAGCTGTGTAATACTTCCTTTTGGAGTTATGTGAGGAGAGATGAAAGTATATTCTTTCAGTTGGTTGAAGAATTGGTTATAGGAAATCCATCACTTTGATAGATGTATTTTCTCACATTTCGATATCAAATTATTCTTAAAGATTCCATTAAGTTTGATGTGCTATTGGATTGTATGTTCTCTAGGATTTATGAAAGAATGCTGGATTATGCCAGTTAGATCAAACATAAAGGGTTAGTAGTGTGTAGATTTAGAAGTTATAGTGGTTTAGAGGACAGTCGATATTTCATTAATATTTTGCATTGGAATTAGCAGTATATGTATGGCAAGTAATAGTCCATACTGTGAAATTTTGCATGATTAGTCATAGTAGAAAAGATGTCTTGATTTATTTTCTAGATTATTCCAAAATTTTAGTATCTAAAAGCATTATTAGTTATGGAAGAGGTTTAATAGATGTAGTACTGTAGTGAATCATTTGTTCTCTCATTATCTGTTACCACTTCCATAGTTCAGTAGATATATCAAGAGGAAAACCATCTTTACTTGTTAGTTTTTTTTTGTTTTGTTTTTTACCAATAATTGAGCTGAGCTTTTAATGTGTAGTTTCCAGTAGTTAATGAATTCCTTGTCTTAAACAGAAATTAGAAGAGACTGCCGCTGAGAACAGCCGGCTAGAGCATGAGATGATGATGCTTCGCCAAAAGATTCAGGTAACCATGGCACGCAACTGCCAGAGGGAGTCAAGCAGCAGTGCTGAAACACGCCACATCGAAGCAGAAATGGTTCGCGTGCAAACACTGTTAGAAGATCTACAGAGACGGAGAATTGAACTGAGTCATCAGGTATGCCTATTATAAGGTTTCATATAGTTTACTTGATGTGTGTTTATTTTCTATATATATTTATTTGTTGATTTTTATATTCTTCATGGGTGATATTGATATCATAAGCACCATTAGGATGGTATTTATTTGTAATTCTTATTCTCAATTCTTTTTCCCCTTACTACCAATTCAACTTGAAACAGATCCAAAGATTAACATCAAGTAACCCAGGCATTGAGCTGAGACCCTCCCCCACTGGCGTAGTGGGTGCTGCCCCTGTGCCTGCAAGGAAGAGAAGAAGCACTTGGCTTGAGACTGACCTGGACGCCATGATAACGAGGGATAGGGGCTTAGACCCACCTGAGGATGAGAGGATGCCCAGTCACCCTGTGTATGTGAATGCTTCAGGATATCCAGACAAGGTAAGGCAGTGGAAGAAGGCAAAGCAGAGGTGTGGTTCGTCACGTTATCAGCTCAGATGGCATTATTGAACAGTGTGGATAGCTTACTCACTCACTTAAAGACTGCATCAGCTGGTTGTTGACATAATGATAAACGTTTCTTCAATAGGTTGGGCCCAGTGATTACCCTGAAAGTCCGGACTATATAGATACAGACTATCCACCACCTCCACCTCCTCCTGAGCATATGCGGTCATATAATGAACTCCTTGATAGCCAAACGTCATTGGCAGATCATTTCCTGAATGAACATCTATACCTTCATAATTATTCAGCTTTAGGAGAATCTGATCAAATACAGGTGAATGATAATACTTCTGTTGAGCATGGAAGCCCCCAAAGACTCTCCATTTCGGTTATCTTTTCTCGTATTTTTCCTTCATTCCCCATTATTTTCTCTGTAAATAGTAAATCCTCCCTGTATACAAGTCTCCTTGACTTTCATTATCATCACTGGGGAGCTAATGCCAATGGGGGCACATAGTTGCATCCACCCTTCATTTACACCTACAAGGGTCCCTCATGGCAAGCTGCCAGACAGGGACTCAGCTCATCTTTAGCTCCTAATGAGAGGTCTGATCAATCTGTTTAAGCCATGACTTCTCAGGTCGTCCGACAGGCCACCATCCAGGGTTATCTCAAACAGAGACAACCAGATAGGGCAGTATCATCTTGTGGGAAGTGAACCAGGTGCCTGTATGGTCTGATTTGTCTGTCCTGGATTATGCAAGTAATGGGTCCTGTACCAGTCTCACAGTGTAACCGTTGGTTGGACACATGATCCCGCCAACTGTACCCCATGATCTGGTGCAACGACATGTTACAAAAGGCATCAAGATGAGATTCCAAGGCACAGGATAATGTCCAGGTTTCACTACCACAGAGTAAAACTGGCAGTATCAGGACCTTGAAGATATGTAGCTTAGCCCTTCTGCAAAGGTTTTGGCATCTCCTTATACTCTTGTTGAGAGAGTTCATAACCCCTGCAGCCAGGCCATTTTGTCTATTGACTTCCTGATCTGACAGCCCAGAGTCATGAACTGCACTACCAAAATACATAAAGCTCTCTGTGATTTCAGTGTCCATGCCACTAACATGTACTGACTGAACAGATTCTAGCAGGCCCCCAAAGTCTTTGTCAAAGAAACCTCTAGACCCAGGGGCTTTGCTTCATTGCTAAATGCATCTAGAGCCACTACTTGGGTTTCCAGAGACTCTGATAAAATAGCAACATTGTCAGCAAAATCATGGTCAGTTGCTCCACTATGACTTTGGACAGTACCTGGTGTATGGAGTAGTTTAATGCCTTGGTGATTGCTGCAGCCCCATCAATCCCCTTTCCCCTTCCAGAGAGGGATGACCAGCAGCCCTCAACTTGTCAGGGGGAATGTGACTTTTCTGTGACTTAAGTGTCCATGCCACTAGCACGTACTGACTGAACAGATTTTAGCAGGACCCCCAAAGTCTTTGTTCAGGAGAAGTTTAATGGTTTGATGATTGCTGCACTCCCATCAATCCCCCTTCCCCTTCCAGAGAAGGATGACCACAGCCCTCAACTGGTCAGAGGGAATGGTACCAGTCTGCCAGATGGCAGCCAGGACAGCATCCAAACCCAGTGTCACAGTTCACCACCAGCCTTTAAGAATGCTGCAGATACCTGCTGCTTTACCACTGTTCAGCTTGGAGATTGCCCCTCAAACTTCAGTTAGGGTGGGTAGATCCCCGCTGATGGTTCGGTCTGGCACAGAGATCTTGACGCTACCCACATCCAAGGCTACTGTTGGTGCATCAACCTGGTACAATTGCTCAAAATACTCAGCCCAATGCTCCTGCACCCCAACAGGATTTGAGATGATCTAGCCACTTGCTGAGTGGACTGCAGATGCCTTTAAGGAGGGCTTAGAGTTCAGCTTTCTCTGTAGGCAGGACGAAGATCATTTACTAAGAACTGGCATTTGACCGCCTATGTAAGAATCATGATAAATTGTTCCTTGTCCTTTAGCAATGACTGAGCATTACACACTTGAGGGTGTCCCACAGCAGTACAGGGTCCATCAGATTGCTAAGTGCTGTGAAATAACAAGAGATAGCTTTAGCAAACCCTCGGGCACACTCCCTTTCCCTCAATCTATCCTCAGGGAACACTCTCGGGAGATCATTGGACCACAGGGAGTTTTGGAGTGGACATTGATGGTAGTCACAACTAATCTATGATTAGCAGCTAGCAGCACAGAAGTTCTTGAGGGTCCTCCAATGACTGCTAACAAGGATGTGGTCAGTCTCCTTGGCCACATTACCTGCATTGCTGTACCATGTCTAATGTTGTGAGTTATAGTGCTGGTACCAAGAGCCAGAAATCTTCAGTTTCAGGGACCTTACAAAATCCCGGAAAAAGAGGTCCTTCTCGCTGCCAGTATCAGCTGTCAAGCCATGAGGACTGACAGACATAGCCAGCTTGATTGCTGCCAGATACCTCATCAAAATCCCCCAGAACAATACACCAAGGACAACTGTATATCACAATTTTGCAAAAGCATCTCTCATGTCAAGTTTACAAGTATCAGTAGTTGCATACACAGCAAAAATAGACATTTTGCCAAATGCAAGCTTTAGTCTCAGTACCATTATATGCTCATACTACTGAGGATTAAAGTCTGGTGGAGATGGCTATGGCTACTCTCTGAAGATGGTGACCATTAATGTGGCCTGAACAGAGCCACCCTCTCTGATTGTACTGCTACCAGGTCTTCTCACCTCCAAGAGAGCAGCTATTTCTACTCTCAGCCGCTTCAGTTCCCCTGACAGCAGTGGCAATCAATCATATTTAAAGCCCCCACTCTGACAGCCTACCTGAGGTTAAGCCTCAGACAGTCACTCCAGGTGGACACCACCTTTGCCACCCTTGCCAATATTGCCCCATGTAGAGGACTGGTTGGTTGCAGGTCCCATACTCTGCCTGTAGGGATCTGGATGGGACAGATAACCCCAGCTCCCAGTCTGAGTCCCAGCAGTGACCAACCCATTGGGACCCACAGCTTGCCTTACTTGCTGGTTGGGAGGGACATATACTCTCCCCCCGGCACCATCAACTATCTGGTTTTCTGCCAGTTGGATTCTCTTGGACTTTGTTCATCCCTTAAGCATAATCATAGGGAATAAAAGAAATTAAGATATCCCCATAGAACTGACCAGCATATGATGTAAAAAACTCTTTGAGAATGCTTTCAGTTTTGCAAGAATTTTTCTTTTCCCCTTCCCCCTGGTAGTATATATATTAGCTTTATATTTTTGCTCTCATTTGTTTTTTTCCCAGTTAGAATTAGCTACTATTGACCCGTAATTAATTTTGTAGCTGGAGTTCCTTCTAGAATTACAAAAGCATGAGACTAATAAGTGATTAGTGATTTCTTATGAGGTAGATAATATCATCAGGTATTTATTTGTTGCCCTGCTGCTGTTATTATTTTCTTTATTTGTACATGTGTGGTTTTAGGAATTTAGACTAGCATGTGGTGGTGACATTTTACTCAATTTGATGTTATATTTATTCACTATAATGAGATATATTATCAATATATTAAAATAAATAGAAGTTAGCTTGACATGATAAAATGGCAATGATTGTATGATAAGAATGGAACATATATATGTAAGAAATGAACGTATATATAAGAAAGTACAGTCTAAAATAATAATAAGGATCATCTAATTTTTGCAACTGAAATGAAATGATATATACAAAAAATTGCATCCAGAAAAAGAGAGATGCACCTTTTTCTTCTGGATAGAGTTAACCATTTCCTTTGCTTCACAGCCTCTGTTAAATGGGGACCTTGGAGGAAGTGCCTTGCTGGGGCTTGACCGTGATGCTGCAGATAACCAACCAGATGGTGAAGAGCAGCAGCAGTCTGGGAGCCATCTGGATATCAATGATGCAGATGACAGAATGAAGAGATATTATGGTAATTTTGACTTGCACTTGTATTCCATGCATTTGTTACTTTACCATTATTGCAAGTTGTTATTGTTATTATTATTGTCTTCATTGTAATTATTATTGTATATATGGCTATTTTTGTAAAGTTGAAGGATGTAACAAAATGAACAGTTTTCTTGTGTAATGAAAACATGATCATAAAATAGTATATATATATATATATAATAGCCTTGTTCTATTTTTTCTCCTTATAGGTATCCTCCCTAAAGAGAAACCACTGGAAATAAAGACTGTGCGCATAGTGAAGAGAGAGTCAACAGAGCGAAAGAAGGACCGTAGTGTTGGTGGAAAGCGGGTGACGATCGGAGAGAACAACCTGACTTACGTGACGGAAGATGACATTGAGAGCGACGGTCTGTCAGACGTTGAGAATGAACCGCCCATTCCTTCCTTTGCTTCAAGGTGAGGATTCTGTAGGGTCTTTTATTTGATTTATTTTACATTGATTTTTCTTTTTTTTCTGTCTGTCTGGTATTTCTGTTTATCCTTTTTGTTTTCGTGTTTGCTGTTTGGCTTCTTATTCACTATAGAGGTTTTGAGCTTGTTTTTGCACTAGATTTCTTTAATTTATTTCTTATATTAAAGTTCAATTATTTTACAAACCTTCAAAACACAGCAAAGCCACTTAAAATTCATATGCTGTTTTTGTCTCCTAACACTAAATGTTTACGCACATATTTACTTCTACTTGATATTCAGGTCAGCCTCACTGCCTCGGAACTATGGACGAAATGGGCCAGGAGAACGTGTTAGCATGATGGCAGCAATGATGAGGACGAGTGTTGGAAATGCAGGCACCATGACACGACCCAATAATTTAGCTCTGAAGAAATCAGCCGAGTGGAAGGCTAAGGTATGTTGCAATTTCATGTAGCCAGTTTTAGGGTATTTGATTTCATTTTCATGTATTTATTTACAAGAAAAATTATATTTCTGTAGAAAGTAGTAGATTTCTTTTGTTATTAAAAAGAATCTGATCATCTTATTTATTTGTTTGTTTTTATTTTTTTGGTACAAGAGAAGTCAGTTTGATAGCATCTTATTCTTTTCCTGTTGAGTTTACTGTATTACTATTAATAAAGTTTTCCTGCTTTATTGAAGTAGTGTCTTGTTTCTTTGTTTTATGATGATATAATCAGTGGGCATGTTTGTGTGTTCATGTATTTTAGTTCAGTCATTTTTTACCATAACATACCTTCATTCTGTAACTGCTAAAGAAATAACTGCTGAAGAAAAACATGGCTAGTTTATTCTTTTATATATTCCAAGCATTCAGATAGTAATGGTTTATATTAGCTATCCAGATGGAATCTTTTTTCTTGGTTTTGATAAAAGTGAAGGAAACAAGGATATTTATCATTCAGTCATAATATAGTGTAAAAATGGCATGCCACAGACATAATCAACCAATTAGAAATAGCCAAAGAAAATTATTGTTCTTTTCAGTCTCAATTTTTTTTATGTATTTATTTATGTATTCATTTTTTTTTAATTGAGAGAAATTTTGCATGATTGCTTCACCTCTTGTGCAAAAGTATACATTTTGCATCTTGTTATACAGCATGAAAATTTAAACTTAAAAAAAAATACTTTATGCTGATTATTCAGTGTCTTGTCAACTTCATCATATAATAAATTGAATGTTTGGAATATCTGCCATTTAAATCTCAGATTTATGTTAATTAAAATAGTACTATCATTATTGGCCTTGAGAATTTTCTTTTTCTTTGATAGATTTTGTTTCTACACTGTTGACATTATTCCTGTTGTGCAGTACAGTACCTGTAATGCAACTGGTAATGCATGGCTTCTTTTTTTTTTTCTTTGGCTCCTGTAGAATGAGAACCTCAAAGGTCGCCCATTGAGTGCACATGAGCAACTTTTTGGCTTTTCTCGAGAAGCCGAGCAAACCCCCCCAGCCTCCCCCTCCAAGTCGGATCCCCCCTCCCCTGTTTTCAAAAGTGCCGCTGCACAAGAGATTATAAAGGAAATGGCCTCTGAGGCCGAGAAACACAGGCGATCCGTTCCTAAAGAGAAGCGAAGGCACTTCACGATCTCTAGTAGTCGGCCCCTCATGCTAGAGACGAGAGATACAGGTCTTGAGGAGGTACAGTATGGAGTTTATACTTTATGGAGCTATAGCAGACTTGATATTTTCTATGCAGAGGGAATGAAAAGGGAAAATTGTGTGCCTTACAGAGTCTATAAGAATTTGATAGTGAAATGTGGGTAGTGGATCCATAGCTAGCTTACCAGTGTGATGAGGAAGAGTCCTTGCCCTAGATTTAATGGAATCTCCATTTGCTTTTAAATGTTTCAGTATAAAGAAGTAATTATTTAACTGCAACTCTGGTCTGAAGAATCACTACAATACAGATAAAAAAAAAAAAACTAGATGCTGTGGATATGGTATGTCGTGAAGATTCATTGACAATCAAATTTTCCGTTGGTTGTTTTAATAGAGTTGCACTTAGGAAGCAGAATCTAAGCTAGTCCTCATGCAAGTGTTTTTGGTTCCTTTTTAAGCTGTTAAGGGCTTTTATTTTGACATTTACATGACACATTTTTCCTATTGATCCAAGGTCTGTTGTTTGCCTTTTTGATACATGCATGAACAATAAATGTCTTAGCTTGAAATGCAGGTTACTTTATGTCAGTTGTTTTTGTTTTGATTAGTTAAGAAAGAAAAATAAATTGTTACATTAATTTTCCCTTTGTCTTTGTTTTATACATTATTAGGCAATATTTTCATCACTACTCTATCCATTCTGGACAGGTATGATTTATCACAGTGAATGCTACTCTTTGAAAAGAAATAACATATCCTGTCAGTGAAATTTCACTTGCATTTCCCAAACTGACTTTAGAAAATAAAGCAATCACAAAGTGTA
>NW_020870579.1:286428-296428 GCF_003789085.1 Penaeus vannamei
AAGTGTGTTCTTTCAGAATTTAGATTTGACATTATTTGATAAATTGGGGACATCATTCACCATTTTGATAAAATGTAATGTGTGAAAATGTTTATCTGACTGATGAATAATGCAGTTGCAGCTTGGTTTACATGTAAATCAACATTGTACATTACAAACTGAAGAAGTTTTTTCCTCAGAACAGACATTACTTTTGAAGGATTGAAAGCAGCGTTAAAAGAGTTTGAAGTGAAAGAGTATGGGTTTTTGTTCTTGTGAAAAGTGAAGAGTCTTCTGTGAATTTGAAGAAAATAAAAAAATATAAAATCCAAAAGCAAGATATTTTCAAAATATTTTCTGAGTATTTATGCAACCATCATCAAATACACGTTTCCTCGTAAGGAATCACATAGTGTATACATGAAACTGCCTTATGGAAAACTAAATTAAAAATGTGCCAAGTGTGACTGAAGATGGATGGCTTCATTATGTTGACTAAATGTGATATAATGGACATTTTGGTTTATAATATTCCTTTTGTTTGGCTGCCATATCCTTACATACTGTAAGAAATGCTTGGACCTTCAAAAGTTTCCTTATTTGGATGCCAGTGAGAGTTCTGCATTAAGCTGTTCTTCCATGAGTGACTTTCCTAATACTTTTAAAAGCTTCGTGTGTAAATTTAGCTTTCATTCAAAATAATAAAAAGAAAAAAAAAGTGCAATGCTGAGGATAAACTTTCAAAGAGACTGAAAGGTGATGTCATTCCCCTTTTTCAGAATAAAGAAAGGACTTTTTGAAAACTGTAGTGTTCATATACTTGAGCTTCCAAATGGTATTGAAAATTGATTTCTTTATCTCCAGTTTTATGGTGAATGTTGACATGTCTGTACTGTACTACCAATGAGATAAGCTAACTCATAGACCTTCGAATCCAGTCTCGGTGCCACATTAACTGAAGCTGGTTTGTCAGTCACTTAGGATTTCAATAGTATTGTTAAATGTATGTGTGTATCATACTTGTTAGTTCTGTGTTTTATTTTTATTATTAATTTTAATGAAGATTGTTTGTTGCTATATTTCCCCTACATGCTTGTATTCAGACTCCTTTCCTCTTAGTGTTCATACCATTTTGGTATAGGATTTCTGTGTATAGTTACTCTGTGATTCCTCAATCCTTCGGACTGATAAACAGCTGCAATATATGAGTTTTATGTAAATATGATACAATAGGATTAGTTAATAGAGTTTTTTTATTGGAAGTACATTTTTAGGTGAAAACTGAATTTTGCCTCGTAAGTATTATGTTTATATAAACATTCAATTTATGATTTTTGTAGGTAAAAAAAAAGAAGAAAAAAAGCTTGAAATGTCAAACTCTAGCTTTAAAATATGGCATCCCTTATTACTCACTTTACAGTTTAGTTAATATTCCAACATATCTTAAGCAATAATAATATTGTCATATGGTAATTTTTCTTCAGAATATCCTAATTCATTACTGTTGTGGTGAAGACTGCCAGAAAATAAGGAGAGATCTTTGTTGAATACAGTGGGATGATTTTTCTATGCCTTCAATAATAATGTAAGGATTGTCAGGAAGATTGTATGCTGTTGGTTATACATAATAATGTATATTTTAACTGCTCTCAAACTTGTGTATTTTTTACAAAAGATATTTACTGTATATTGCCAGTACTATTTTTTGGAACCTGTACAAAAGATTGTATTGTGCAATAAAATTCAATTGCTCCACTTTGTGTATTTTTACTTTTTCTCCTTTTCTTTTGTAAGAAACTTTAACCCTGAAATAATATAATTAACAATTGCACCCAAGAAAACAAACACAAACACACGCACCCCCCCCCCCCACACCCACACATACACCCACACATACCCCCCCCACCACCCACCCACACACACACACACATACACACACATACACCCACACATACCCCCCCACACACACACACACATACACCCCCCCACACACACACACATACACCCCCACACACACACGCGAGAAGAGAAAGAGATACATAGAGAGAGTGAGAGAGAGAAAGATATATATATAGAGAGAGATACAGGGTGAGAGAGAGTGAGAGAGATACAGAAAAAAGTACTCAAGTATATCTAGATATATTGCTTGCTATTCTTATCTTATTTGTTAACTGTCCTTACATATCTAATTATCAATGAAATCTCTATATTTTTCTGAATAAGATGAAAAGCATAAATCCAGTAATTCAGATTACCTCAGGACATGATGTAAACAATGATAGAAATAATAATGTAATAGAAATTAATAATGTGAAGGCAGGTGTATGAAGATGTATTATTATGCAATAATGCTTAAGGATTTAGGTTGTTCAAGTTATTATTTCTCATAATGCAAAAACAAAAATCTAGATATATTTTTCATTTCAAAGTTCTATCTTCCTCCTGTGCTTCACGCACAGGGTGATGTGAAGCGATGATGTGGTAGTCTAGTTAGTGTTATGTGCTTGCAGCTGCCACCGCTGGCTAGCCTAGTGAGAAAAAGGGAGCAGCCATGCATAAACCTCCCCCAGCCAGTGCACAGCCTCTCCATCATCGAGACTTCTGCATTGCCTCCACATGGCTTCCCATGGAAACTGGGTACCTTACGGTCCCAGGCTAAACTGTGGGGGATCTCGGAGCAGCAGGAGGCCCTAGAGGTTCAGGGTCATGGCCCACCAGCATGTGGACATGCCCTGGCCCTGTGGCCCGTACCAACTCATGCCCCTAACTTGCCTGGGGTTAATAGGAGGCTTGGGGGAGGTGGGCCTTGCCAGTCCTCCTCCCCCCAGATATAACCAATCGTCAGTGTTACGTATAAATGGAAAGGCTGGGAGGAGGGGAAAAGTCCCTCCCACCCAGCAAGTGAGGCGGACTGTGGGCCCTACTGGGAGGGCGACTGCTGGAGCGCCGGCTGGGAAAAGAAACTACTCGTCTCACCTGTATTCTGGCAGCTACCAGTCCGGTGTGAAGCTTGTGTTTGGAAGCCCTTGGGAACCCCACAGGTGGATGATGGGGCCCCCAGCCCGCCACCCCCTTTTATATGGGGCAGCATCGGTGGGAGTGGCAGAGGTGGCATCCATCCGAAGTGACTGCCCGAGTCTGGACTTCAGGTGGGAAGTCAGGGTGGGGGCTTGGAACGACCGTTCTTTGCATCAGGATGATCGGTTGCCTCTACTGTTGAGGGAACTGGAGAGGCTGAGAGTTGAGGTGGCTGCTCTCTCAGAGGTAAGACCTGGCAGCAGCATGACCAGTGCAGGAGGCTACACCTATTACTGGTTGGGCCGCAGCGATGGTCACCATCTCCAGGGAGTAGCTATTGCTGTGTCCAGCATACTCCAGCCCTCGATAGTGGAGGTTACTCCTGCTGATGAGCATATAATGGTATTGAGACTGAAGCTATCTTATGGTTTCATGTCTCATATTGCTGTGTACGCTCCTACCAATGTTTGTAAACTCGAGGTGAAAGACATGTTCTACGCCAAACTTGCATCTGTGGCAGACAGATGTCCCTGGCGAGATATTCGCATTGTTCTGGGTGACTTCAATGCAGTATCTAGCTGTGATTGAGCTGGCTATGATATGTCTGTTGGTCCCCATGGTTCAGGAGCTGATGCTGGTAGTGAGAATAGCCTCCTTTTCCGGGACTTTGCTAGGTCCCAGAAATTGAGGATTTCTGGCTCCTGGTACCAGCACCCAAACCCACATCGTTGGACATGGTATAGCGATGCAGGTAATGCAGCCAAGGAGATTGACCACATACTCGTTAGCACTCGTTGGAGGATCCTCCAGAATTGCAGGGTGTACAGGAGTGCTGCGTTCTGTGGTACTGACCATAGATTGGTTGTGGCTACCCTCCAGGTCCACTTCAAAACTCCCCAGCAGTCCAATGATCACCCTAGGGTGCTTCATTTGGACAGGCTGAAGGAGGGGGAGTGTGCCTGTGGGTTTGCTGAAGCAATCTCTGGTTGTTTCACAATGCTCGACAGTCTGACGGACCCTGTTCTTCTGTGGGATACCTTCAAGCATGAAACGCTTGATGCAGCTCAAGAGACGATTGGTGTACACCGGAGAGAAATGCAGAATTTCATCTCGCAGGAGACACTGGAAGCCACAGATGCTTGTAATGCGGCTCGTCTGACTGGGGATCGGGAATTGCACCGTTCTCATGTACACAGGACTCGGTCTTGGTTAAGAAGGGACAAGGAACGGTTTATTAGGAGTCTTGCAGAGGACGTAGAAGGCCATTTCTTAATAAATATCCTACGTCCTGCATACCAAGCCCTGAGAAAGCTGAATTCCAAGCCCTCTTCACAGGTGACAGCAGTTCGCTTAGTAAGTGGTCAGATCATTTCAGATACTGTTGCAGTGCAGGAGCATTGGACTAAGTATTTTGAGCAGCTGTACCAGGTTGACCCACCGACAGTTAACTTGGATATGGGGAGTGCCAAGGTCCCGTTGCCGGACCTGCCCGTCAGTGAGGATCTTCCCTTCCTAACCGATGTTAGGGGGGGCGATCTCCAAGCTGAAGAGTGGTAAAGCAGCAGGTATCTGCAGCATACCAGCTGAAATGGTAAAGGTTGATGGTGAACCTATGGTGCGGGGGTTACATGCTGTCCTGGCTGCCATCTGTCAGTCCGGTACCGTTCCTCCTGACCTGTTGAGGGGTGTGGTCATCCCTCTCCGGAAAGGGAAGGGGGACTGTTGGGACTGCAGCAGTCACCGAAGCATCACATTGTTCAGTATACCAGGCAAGGTTCTCGCCCACATCCTTCTGAGACGTATCAGAGACCATCTACTGAGGCACCAGAGACCAGAGCATTCCGGATTCACTCCTGCTAAGTCCACAATAGAGTGTTGCCGTGAGTTCGGGCGTGGGCTGCTTGCAGCCTACGTCACCCTCAAGAAGGCGTTCGATACGGTGCATCGGGAATCACTTTGGGAGATCCTGAGACTGAAATGAATTCCAACTACGATTACTGGACTAATAGCAAGCCTGTATACTGGTACTGAAAGTGCTGTAAAGTGTGGTGGGGGCCTGTCGAGCTTCTTTCCTGTTAGTTCAGGAGTGAGACAAGGCTGTGTTCTTGCACCAACTCTTGCATGGACTGGATACTGGGCAGAGCTACTGTTCAAAGTCATTGTGGAGCAACACTGGGCAATATCAAGGTTACAGACCTTGACTTTGCTGATGATATTGCTATTCTATCTGATGCTGGGCAATATCAAGGTTACAGACCTTGACTTTGCTGATGATATTGCTATTTTATCTGAGTCTTTGGAAACCCCGGAGGCTCGTCTTGAAGCCTTTTGTAATAGGTCCTTGCAGCGGATCATGGGGTATTGTTGGCGGGACCATGTGTGCACCGTGAGACTGGCACAGGACCTGTTATCTGCACAATCCGTGATCACCAACTCAGGTTATATGGCCACTTGGCTCACTTTCCTCAGGATGATCCTGCCCATCAGGTAGTCTCTGTTCGAGACAACCCTGGGTGGAGGAGGCCTGTGGGACAACCTAGGAAGTCGTGGCTTGGGCAGATCGACCAAACCTGTTGTGAAGAACTCGAGATGGGCCAAGTCCCTGCTGGCGTCTTGCCATGAGGGATCCTCGTAGGTGGAAATGAAGGGTGGATGCGGCTATGTGCCTGTCGGCATTAACTCCTTGATGATGATGATGAAGTTATTATTTCTCATAATGCAAAAACAAAAATCTAGATATATTTTTCATTTCAAAGTTCTATCTTCCTTCTACATTTCCTTCTCTCCATCTTTTCTTTTCATTCCTCCTGTCCCTCTTTTTCTTCCTTACCATCACTCCATCAACCAGCGCATGAAAGGAAAATGTTGGGATTCCTGTAATTAGGGAGTAGACTTGCAATGGGATGGGCCTGGGGAATTTTGAAATATAATCTTAACACATCCATTAACGAAAATTCAAGCATTACTTTTCATATATACAGGGAATCTTTTTACTCATTTATTGAATTATTTAACTACTTACTTATCATTATTTTTTTCACCTCATTAGTTTATTAGATAATCATTGAATCAAGTGGAAGAATCATTTAATCAATATAGAGAAGGACAGATTTATAGTGTAAACCCATATTTATACTTTTGAAAAACAAAAGTTCTTATATAGTGTGGTATCTATTTTCCATTAATCATTAAAGATACCTAGAGGCCCAAAACTTATTTCTTTAAGCAAATACTTTTCTATACAATACATTTCTATACAAAAATTTCAATTTAGGTAAATGATTAATATGAAACTACATAACAATCATTTTATTATTTTTCAGCACAGAAAAAGTGATCATTCTTACCTTTTGCATAAACAATAAGCTCCATTTATTTTACACATATATAACATCCATACTATTTATATATTGGGAAAAAAGGTGAAGCCTTGAACAATTCAAATATTCATTGACTATACAAATTATTATTATATTATTACATTTTTACTGATACAAAAAATTGCAAAACTGACTATACAAATGAGTTTCTCAAGAAGATAGATTTTGATATCACAAAATGACTGTTACCTCATCAGAAACATGTTTGACAAATATACTAGATATAAAAAAATAAAGGGAAATTAAATTAATTAATCAAATAACTTTGATCAATTTACAAAAATCAATTCTTCTTAATATATTCATTCATCCATGAGATTTGAGTTCCTTCTACTTCAACCTTTTCGTAAAACCATTTCCTATTGATTCTGTAAAAAAGGAAATTGAAGATTATTCCTTCATTCATCAAGATCTCGGAAATAACCATTTTAGACACTTGACATACTAATTTGTGTCAATACAAGGTGTAATGTCTGTCTTCATGCTATGAGTACAATGCTGTCAGGGATGGCGTGCACATGTATGCCATACCCACTTTGAGAACAATTTATTATCATCTTTACACATAAGGATTATTAGTTCTGCCCTTTAACTAGTTCTGTCCATTTCCTTGATTTTCAAATATATTCTCTTTTACCTTCAAGTATTATTAGTAATGTTAACCCCATGCCCCGGGAAAATGTTGCATTCACTTTATTATTGTTTTATTAAATGTCTCTGCCAGTGCTTAGCCACAAAGGGTCAATTAGTAGATCTTGTGACCTCAACTTTCCTTGATTTAGTGGGGAAAAAAGCTTTTTATACTAATGCTATCAATATTGATACCATTATATTTTTTATAAACCATAAATACTACATTGTTATTGACAATACTAACAACAACATTAAATACTAGAAAGTATTATCAAAAATCAAGGAAAAGGGTAAACAGGTGAGGCAGGTACTTCTTGTAATTGACTCACATTAGTGACCTTGTACTTGTGGAGCCATCTATATGCAAAAACAATCACTAAATTAAATACACAGTGGGCATGGCATGTGCATCCCGTGGCATGTGGTTATTAACATTGTAATAATTATAATCTCTTAAAAAATAATAATAATAATAATAATACCAATAATAATGATAAGCAATAATAATAATAATAATAATAATAATAATAATAATAATAATAATAATAATAATAATAATAACAACAACCTCAATACCGAGAGCATTAGTAAAAAATTAAGGAAAGGTGAAACTGGGTGACGTCAAGAGGTCTACTAATTGATTCCATAGTGGCTGAGTAATTGTGGAACCATCTCTTTGTAGAGCAATTTTACAGAACAAAACTACAATGAAAACTACATTTTGCCAGTGGCAGTGGGTTAACTACACTCAATTTAGCCTGTGACCTTATTTAGCTACCTACATTAATTCAAAAGATCAATTCAATACTAGATTCAAGAAATCACACCTTACCTGCACTCACTCCCACATTTGCCTGAGTTGCACTTGGAACATGGATAATGACAACCTGGGCAGCTAGGTTGAAGGCAGTCACACAAGTCTTTCCCGGAGCTCAGTATGCGGCCATCTGGTCCATGATAGGCCTGCTGCATCTGATTTTTATTGCTGGATTACACAAAGGGAATGTCAGTGTAAGAAGGCAAGAATGCTACGTGTAAGACAGTGACTTTTAAAAATTACCAGAAGTACAGCAAAGAAACACATTCTCTACATAAAACAAAATATTTAAATCACCTAACCAAACTTCCCTTCAAAAACAAATGCTTATTTAACACACCAATATAATGATTAACTTTCCTCATATTGTTTTCTCTCAAGGAAATACAACTCACCACTGCCTCTTGCACCACTAAAATATCCCCAAATCATGATAGTGTTGGACAGCAGGAGAGTTATGCTGTAAAAGGGCACTTGCCTTTATAGAATGGCTTAGGAACCACATAATCTCACACCACTCTTCTTTAGTCAAAGATGAACTCTCCATGGCAAAGCCTGTTTAACCCATTCAACCCCAGGTAAAAAAGTTTGGCAAGTGGACATGATTGTGGGGATTGTTGGTGCACATCGGCAGTTTCCCGTTTACACCTGGCTCGTTCAGTAGTTTGCGTGCGACATTCAGTACCTAAAAGCTTTTATTTTGCTATAATTATTAATATTTACAATTTGAAGGTTTAGCTTCACTTCAGGTGCTATTGCTTAAAAGCTTCACCATGAAAATGAAGCCACTACTATCTGCAAAAAGCAAACTCCGTCCAAAGAGCCAATGGTGCAGGAATGGTTGTGATACAATGCCATCCTCTACTCTGTCCACAACAGCCATGGCATGTATGTACATGCCACCCGGCAACAAGGGGTTAATCCTGTGCATTTAGTCAGGACAGAGTGGCTTACATTCAGTGATGTGACTTGATTACTGATCATTTTTCATCAGCCATTGGTGTATTATTAGTTTTCATGACAGATGTGGATGCTGCAGCACCTCATGCTTGAGAAGCTAATGTATAGTTCTAGATATCTTGAAAGACTGACCACTACTGGGTTTATGCTTAAGAACCAACTAGACCTAGACATACCCAGCATAAAACTTTTCTCATAACAGAAATACCACTGAATATTATAATGCCTTGCCTTAATGTTTAATGTTTGAAACAAATAAATGTGCTAGACATGTAGCACTATGGTAAAGTATTGTGTCAGAAAGGGCAGAGGAGAGTTAAAGATTATGATAAAATGTGTTTTATGTCAAAGGTTTGTATCTGTCACTGGGGAAAGTATAAGAAAATGTTCAAGGAAAAATAGAGATAGCTGTTGGAAAAGTAGGAGAAGATTCTGGGGCAAGGGAAACGTGTTAGATGTCAAAGATTAGAGAGTGTTATGGGAAAGTATGGTAATGAAAAGGGAGAGGAAGGAAGTAGATGAAATAGAGCAGGGATTAGTAAAATGGGAAAGGTTAAGGAGGTAGAGCATTTAAGTGAATTGCATTGTATCTGTGAATGGGGAAGAAATAAGGATAATAAGTGATAACGGTAGATATGGTCGTTTTAGTAGTAGGGGGATTAGGTATCTGAGGGTTGAGAGAAAGGATCAGGAGTAGGTAAAGGAGTAGTGTCTGGGGGTTTGATAGGGAAGGTGGGATCTGGGGAAGGGTATTGTGATAAAAGAGATTCAACGTGTGTATCCAGGGGGAACAGGAGGGATAGTGGAGAAGGACGGGGTTTTGGGGGATTTTGCTTTGGGTGGTTTAGGTGGTTGAGAGGATGCGGTATGTGGAAAAGGATGGGGTTCTGAGTTTTTTTTTGGATTGGGTGGTTGAGAGGATGAGAAATGTATCCAGGGGGAACAGGAGGGATAGTGGAGAAGGACGGGGTTTTGGAGGATTTTGCTTTGGGTGGTTGAGAGGATGCGGTATGTGGAAAAGGATGGAGTTTTTTTTTTGGATTGGGTGGTTGAGAGGATGAGATATGTTGCAAATGGGTAAGGGGAATATAAGGGAGGTAGTACAACTGAGTGAATTGCAATGTATCTGTGACTGGGGAAGGAATTAGGACATTGTTCAAGCAAAACAGAGGTAGCTGTTGGAGAAGAAGGAGAAGAATCCAGGGGATGAGAA
>NW_020870579.1:308928-318928 GCF_003789085.1 Penaeus vannamei
ATAGTGTAACATTGTACTGCCAAGGTATCATATTCAGCAAGGCAGGTAAGTAGGTCATTTTCACAGTCTGACCAGTCCTTGTTGTAGATAAGACATCATTCTGCCGTACTTCCACCTGCGGCCTCCCTGTGGGAGGAATAGTGTGTAATAAATACGCTTATCAATTGCCTATGCTGGCCAAGGTATCAATAATTGCGAGACTAAGTTTCTTTGTCTTATTAAGCAAAAATCTAAGAAACAAGAATAACGGCAGAGGTAAAGGGTAGGGAATCACTGTTCCACAGTCACATCACGCTAGAATCACTTGTGTACCGTAGCTATACATGCACTAAGAATAGCTGAGATATAGATTCCCCCCCACCTCTGAGCAGTAAGTAACAAAAAAAATAGATATACAGCTCTATTCCTTCCCAGAGGACACGAGAGTGATGAAGGTTCGGCAGGATATCCAAGTCAAGAAGTATTGTCAGAGCCATTATTAAGGTCAGTTAGGGTAGATAGTGCATGAACTTGGGATTCAGATGTAACTGTAACAAGGCGTGAACAATCAGAGCGCTACAAATGCGAAGGTACTCAGATTCAGTCCTACTTGTTTCTGGAGAGCAGTTGTTGAAACCTCATGACGTTTAATGATAGAGAAGGGTATTTATTCAGAGCACCTTCCAGGAGTGGATCTTCACTAAAGATCACCACTTCCTGGACTTAGGCGCGCAGAAGGGAGTACTGAGAAGAATCTAGAGCAGAGCGTAGCAGGCATGTGGCAGTGCAATGTCATGAGATATAGGGCAGATTGAGGACTGACCTCAGGGCCAAAGTCATAGTATTGGATTTTCGAAAGTACGTTTTCTCGCATGCGCGAGCAGGAGGAGCACATATAGCGGGCCTCTCTTGAAGAATATGGTGAGCCCAATAGTGCCTGGTCCATGAAGAACTGTGGGTTACAAGAACTCTTGAAGACGCCACTGTGCTTAATGAATAGAGAATAGGAGCATGATAATGCTTGGGCAAGAGTTATGGGGAGCGTATAGGGGCCGCTTATAGGAGAGGAATGTGAAGTAATTTATACTACTGATGGAGTCGTGCCACTAACTGAGCATCTCTAATCGGAGAAATGGTTAAGGACGTTCAAAGCTGTGAGGCGATAAAGCACTAGCGAAGAGGTCCCGGTGCTCTGTATATCCAAATACTAGGCGCGTTCGACGCTCTAATATGTGCACGGCACAAGGAGACAAGAAGCATGACGACGTAGGGGATGAGAAATCAATCATATTTACATCATTTCCTAGGACAGGGCTACTTGTCCTAGGATAAAGAGAATCCTCACTGTTGACGCAACCAGCTTTAATGCCATCTTCACAACTGATATTTCTGCATCTCGTTCTCCAAAGTAGCATAAACTCCTAATGTTCTAAATCATCTCCATCCTTTATCCTTACACCGTGTGCACTCTTACTATCTGCGTCCTACGAGTACATTGAAATCATATCTAATATCGCGGATAGCTTAAACCCGCTCGCACATAGAGGAACCTTGTTCTCTATCTCATGGGCTCCCCTCCATTTTAATGCAGCGCAGAAGACCTTGCCAAGAAACTCTTGAAGCGAGCCAATACACTATGACCGAAAGAGATGCTTAACTCATATGGAGACCAACTACCGGAAACTCTCACTACCACTCAGCCCCCACATTCTACTTCTGTTTCTATAGTGTCTCGCACCAGACGTTCTACATCATTCATAAAGTAGTTTTGACAGGATATCCCATTACTCTGCTCACCTCCTAACAAAGTTCAACCTTCCACCTTCCTTTCTCTCCTAACGACCTTCCCTCCGCAACTGCCCACCCTCTCTTACATACCGCGCTCACCCACTTGATAATCACAACAAATTTCCTCTATCACAAGTATCCTCTCTCAGAACCTCCTACCGCCTCCCAAGGCATTGTCCATTTCGTCTCCTGATACTTCTGACCACAATCTCTTCACACGCCTATAGTCCCATACGGAATTCTGCGCGTCAGCAACGAGGGGACTAGAAAGAGATACCACGGAACAACAAAATTCATCAGGACATCGCAACCTATTCGAGAGTATACAACAAAGGAACAGGCACCTATCTTAATGCATCCACTATGAAAACAAGATTATCGCACGTGCGAGGGCTGAAAACCCCACAGTGTCGCCAGAGTCAGCTGACTGATTCTCCTACAGAATACATATGCTGATTCACGGCCTCAGATGCTCTACAACTCTCCCTGTTCCCTATCCTTCGCAAACATGCATCATCAACATTCGCATCACTCCCTCCTCACCAGACCCAAAACCACTTCAGGTGCCCTATGAGTTGGACCACTAAAATATGAGATGGTCAATTGGTGAGTTTGATTGGGTAGGTGTATTAATTGAGCAATCAACTATAAATAGCTACTAACAAGGATGCTTAGAAGATCACCCAGGTATGTTTGAATATTGTTATAATCACTGGTTTTCCCACATATTCCTTGAGCTAACTATAGACAAGATTTTGTAATTTTAAGCAATTGTTGAATATATATGCAAAGTTATCATTGAAGAGATATAAAGTCAGTTATATATTAGAAACTACATTTAGGATATATAAGAAGTAACTAAATTGCTGGACTAGTTGGCTAGTACTCCTTCGTGTGACCCATCTACATGGGAAACCAAAATCATAACACACCTAGCAAAAGAATAAGAGGAATCAAATTGACATGGTCGTATACCTGTGACGATGCTTGTAGATATCAAGGTCATTATGGTTTCAGAATTTAATTACAGGACACACACAGATAGTTAGGCCATATAAATCCATTAAGTAATACCGACATATGCAGATCGCTACTAGATGGCGAAATCCCAAAGAGCAATGTTTGCCTATAAGCTTCTTGCATTAGGGTTGCCAATTAAATATCTTGTCAGAGTGATCCTCCCAGATAAGCCAATGGCATTGTAAACCTATCATCGTGGAGATTATTGGTATATCACCCGTCAACTTGTACACCTTTTAATGTATGAGTCTATTTCTCTATGGACTAGATTTATTTTTTTGGTTATTAGGCAACAGGGATCAGTTTATAGTGTTTGTGTGTATAGTTTTTCTTTATTTTTGATAATCCTTCTCTTCTACCTTTCCTCTCCCCTTTACAAACTAAAATAAATATAGTAGCTTTCTTCTTCAACACTAACCTATTCTCTCCTCTCTTTTTTTTCTATCTTTGTCATCACATCCTCTTTCCTCTCCAGGATCCTTCTCATTAGCTGAAATTCTTCATCTAATGTTTAAGTCGCTTGTATTCATTGTATATTCTTCCACGCCTCTATTTAGCTGTTTCATCCCTCACAGGCTATCACAACCGTCTCTATCTAATGCGAGGATCTCCTCGTTCTTCGTAGTTAATCGAATATATACATCATGGTTCTAAGCCCCTTTTGGACGTACAGATACACCCTAGCATGCCCTCACCTAGGAACGAATATATACGTTTTTCACCTGGCGGATGTCGTCCCTTACCTCCGTGCCCTGAAAATACTCAAAAAAGCTATTATCTATGGAAGTTGGATATAGTATCCGTGACTGTGCAATAGGTGGAGGCTGGGTCTTAGAATTACTTCACAAGAAACTCTATGTATCATCGTGTTTGCGCAGAATTGTTCTATCAAACCTATGACAGTGGGGGTAGTGTTAGATGTCTTTTTTTAGGGATCAGGAGGCTTGAGCTCAGAACTTCTTAGGACCGTGGGGCTGTGTTGGGCAGTGTGTGTTTGAGGAATTGTAGATTGGGTGCTGTGTTGGGCTTGTTGGTGTGGTGATTCAATATGTTTAATGATGGTTTTCAGATGAGTTTGGCGTGTAGAAACAATTTGACGGCAGTATGATTAACGTGTGGTGCGCCTATATGCAGAGATTGACCAACTATCACTATACTGAAGACTGAATTTTCATAAATAATGAATCAGTCTAAAATTGAGCTATGCCTATAACAATTCGTTATCTTATGGAACATTCTTTACATGTTATGGCATTTTTGTTCGTGACCAAAAACAGATATAATACAACAATTCTGTACTAATATCTCTTAGCAAACCCAGCTTTGAATTAACTTAGCCTGGAAACAATATAACAAATTCGGATCATCCACTTTAATTTCTTTTATTTGACATAGCAAACTGCTATAACTGCAATTCACACTTACCATACTTAACATAATCTATGATGATTTCATTATGACAGCCTTATATCAGACCCAATCTAAAATCTAAAGGTAATTAGCAGCAAATGCAATCTATTTTAAAAGAAACAGGATTGTGGAATTCCAGTAAACTCTACCCTTCCCTACAACTTGAGATTAAAGGATGAACTAAATTAAGAACTATGGGATATAAAATTATCTTCCTCACTTTACTTTAACTCTTACTAAGTCAGTGAGTCAGTCCATCTGTCAGTCTGAAAAGGAGGGGAAAGGAAAGGGAAAGAGGGGAGGCCGAGGGAGAAGAGGGGGAAGGAGAGGGAAAGAGAGGGAAAGGAATGCGGGGGGTTGGAGACAGACGAGGAGGGAGGGAGGTGAGGGAGGGAGGGAGGGAGGGAGAGAGGATATGAGAGACGAATAAATACAACAAAATGATATTCTCTTTAGCAAACCCACTTTGAATTAAACTTACCTGGCAAACAAATATAACAAATTCATCAATCCACTTATTTCTTTTATACATTGCAAACTGTATAACTGCAATTCACACTTACCATACTTACATAATCTATGATGATCATATGACAGCCTTATGCAGACCCAATCTAAATCTAAAGGTAATACAAGCAAATGCATCTATTTTAAAGGAAACAGGATTGTGGTAAAAGCTCCAGTAACTTTCTACTTCCTACACCTTGAGATTAAGGATGAATAATAAGAAATATGGTATAAAATTATCTTCCCTCCTTTACTAACTCACTAAGTCAGTGAGTCAGTCCATCTGTCAGTCTGAGAGAGAGGGAAAGGAAGGGAAAGAGGGAGGGAGGGAAGAAGAGGGGGGAAGAGGAGGGAAAGAGAGGGAAAGAGGGGAGAGAGGGAGGAGGGAGGAGGAGGGAGGGAGGGAGGGAGAGAGGTAGAGAGGAGAGAGGGAGAGGGAAAGGAGAGAGAGGAGAGAAAGAAGAGAGTGAGAGAGAGAGAGAGAGAGAGAGAGAGAGAGAGGAGAGAGAGAGAAGAGAGAGAGAGAGAGAGAGAGAGAGAGAGGAGAGAGAGAGAGTGAGAGAGAGTGAGAGAGTGAGAGAGTGAGAGAGTGAGAGTGAGAGAGTGAGAGAGTGAGAGTGAGAGAGAGTGAGAGAGAGAGTGAGTGAGAGAGAGAGAGAGAGTGAGAGAGTGAGAGAGAGATGAGAGAGAAGAGAGAGAGAGAGAGAGAGAGAGAGAGAGAGAGAGAGAGAGAGAGAGAGAGAGAGAGAGAGAGAGAGAGAAGAGAGAGAGAGAGAGGAGAGAGAGAGGAGTTAGAGTGAGAGGAGAGGAGAAGAGGGAGAGAAAGAGAGAAAACAGAGAGAAAGGGAAATAAAAAAACAAAGAGAAGATGAAAGAGGCAAAAATAAAAAGATAGAGAAGGCAAGAAAGAGAAAGTGTAAAAGAGAAAGAATGAAAGAGAGAAAAAAGTGACAAAGGGAAAGAAAGAACGAAAAAGGGAAAGAGAGAGAGAGAGAGGGGGCAAAAAATACATAATCAAACTCAACCTAATGATTCCGGGAAAATGTGATGCACACTGTCGTATTGTTTTGTGAAATGTATCTACATAGCTCTACAAGTGCTTAGCCACAGAAGAGTCAATTAGTAGTTGACATGAACTCACTTCATTTTCCTCTTCCTTGAGTTTTCGGCAAAAATATATTCTTTTCTAATAATATTGACATCGATTCTGTTATTATTACTCTTGATATTATAATTGTTACAGAGTTATCAGCAATAATAATAGCAAAATAAAATAAAACTTTTCCAAAAATCAATCAAATGGGAAAATGGGTAAAACAGGTTCGACTAGTGACTGACTCATTGGTGGCTAAGCATTTGTGGAGCCATTTGTGTGTAAATACAATTAATAAAACAAACTCACTATGGAAATAGCATTTATGTGCACGTAATCCCCATGGACACTGGGTTAACAATCATGGTCAACAAAATAAAAGCCAAATTCCTGTGTCCAAATAATCAAGGTTAAAACTTGTTTTTTATTCTTCTATTTATTTATTTTTTAAATTCATTTTCATTATTATTATTATTATTATTTTTTTTTACAGATATCTGGGTTTTTTTTAATCTGAAAACAATTACTTTTCTCTCTTAAATAGAATTTAAAAAATCATCAAAACCATAACTGAACCAAGTTCAAGGAATATCATATCTTATATGAATCCAACAGTAATATAAAATTAAAGCCTTAGTCTCAGTTGCAAGATACTGTCTTAGTTGCAAGATACAGCCAGGAAAATTCTTATTGCCTTAATTATCATCACAGAAGAAATACTGTGAACTTATCAAATGTTATTCTTATACAATGGTATTTAGTCTCTCTAATCATTACAATACTCTACACACATAAACACACACACACACACACACACACACACACACACACACACACACACACACACACACAAACACACACAACACACACACACACACACACACACACACAAAAAAAAAAAAAAAAAAAAAAGTGTATCAAAAGTGTGCACTAATTTAAAAAATTATACAATAATTTAAATATAGCTGATGGGACCATCTGAGCTTAGCTCTTCTGCCACATTGAAATAACTACATAAGAAAAACTAGGTATAGAATAATTTGGAGAGCACACACACGCACACACGCACACACACACTGTAAATTAATTTATAATGAAATACATAAACAACTCAATAGATAAATAAAAAAATTATGTAAGCAGGTTAAATTATGAAAACCACAAAAATTATAGATTTGATGTGGAAGCATTCACACATGGTATAAGAAAATCAACCAATCAATAATTAAAATAATAATAATAATAAATAATAATAATAATAATAACAAGATAATGATGATGATGATAATAATAATAATAACAACAATGACAATAATAATTAAAATAACAATAATAATACAAAAAATAAATAAACAAACAAATCTAAAAAAGAAAAAAATCTTGAAACACCTCTTTAAGGTCACTAAAGATTATATGTCCTTTTCTGGATACTACATACTATACATCATATTGTATATGTTAATCAAATTCCCTTCTGGATACAGTATTTGTTTAGTCTTAAACATTTCTAATAACTACACCTGAAACGAGTTGTTCAACTGGCCCAAAAACTAATAGATGACAAACGAAAAGTTAAGAAATAATATGGTACATAAATAAATCATAATCTACCTTTGTTACTTCAGACGACACGACATGTACAAGGGGGGAAAAACAAAAACAAAACAACCAAAAAAACACTTGATCCTTCACCTCCTAAATTAAGTACAGACATCCCTTTATAAGTGTTTGACTGACTTTATGATCTCAAGATTGCCCTAAAAAAATCAACCTACAATTGCTCATTTACAGCCTTTAGTTGTTGGTGCAGACACATCTGTACATTTCCCCCGAGTCTTGAGGACTGTGAAGAGTTGTATTTAACTTGTAGGGTCCTGTGGTTCTGCTATGGAGTTTATAATAACTGGGGAGTCTAGTGGAAGCGAGTCTATCTATGCCATGAGGAGAAGTCAAAAGCAAAGTATTAAATTAAACGTGAGTGCTTAATCATCTCTTTACTTTTGTTTCTGTCCATTCCATTTCTTCCTTTTCATTTCTAATCAAAATAACTTTCTTTTCTTTAAATAATTTCATCACATTTCCTTTCTTAAATCCTTGTAATTCTGAGGTCTCAAGTTGGTCAGGAAATTCTTTTATAATTAATTCCTTATTGTTTTTGAGGGGCTAAAAATTTACCAATATGAAACCCTTATTGTAATGCTGCTGGTAAATGGTCTATCCTGATGACCTATTTTTTAGCCTAAGGCAAGGGATGGCTGTACCATATGTCTTTCTACAATAAGCTATATATTCACTAAAATATAATGGGCATGCTACTAAACTCTAAACATAAGCAAATACCTGTGTATAGTAAGAGCAGATGTAACCATATACATTCATCTCAAGCAATTAGTGAAAAAATATATATGCATAGTATTTTATAGTATAAAAACTGCCATGTATGTACCACATCAGCAAATATAGAAAAGCTTTCACTTTAACACAACAGACATGAACATGCATATGTACTGAATGCCAATTAAGATTTTAGCCCTTTACTCAATAATATAATGCAAGTCATAAATGGGTAAATTGTTGCATAGTCATAAGCCAATAAATCAAAGTATTTTTCATTGACCGTGAAATTCAGTTCATCCTTTTTCCAGCTTATTAGATGGTATATACAAAGCTGTCACATGTCTGGTCATAAACACAAACAATATACTGGAATATATCTGCTTATCACACAAGTGTATGCATGTGTGAGTTTACTTACTGGTCAATCTGAGATAGGAAGGCATGAGAACGCCAGGTATCCGAATATTGGACTCTGCGGATTCCATACTTTGCCTCAATTACTGATAATCTTCCCAACTAAGGATGGTTGCATATCAGAGGACAGCTGCTGCAAAGACGACATACAGGATGTATATAGCTTGGCTTTTGTAATACTGAATATCTTACGACTTTAAATCTCAATTTCTTTTTCTTGTTTTACTGATCACTTTCAACCCTTTTGCAATTTATTTTTTCTATTGGCAAAATGTCTGCACATACATACATTTGATTTTGTAGAGAGAAAGACAAAGGAGAAATTCAAGAAACGATTTGTGAAAAGTTAACTGACCGAATCCAAATGTACCTGCTGTTTAAATAGCTGACAACAACAAAAATACAGAAGCTATTTAATGAAACTGTTCTAATACATAACTATAAACATAAATCTACACACAAATCTGAAGCCATGTGATCACACGAACACAGGCTCACAGACTCACTGACACACAGATATACAGATATACAGATACTGACACACAGATATACAGATATACAGATACAGACACAGACACAAGACACACACACTCACACACACACACGCATATGCACACATGCACGCACGCACACACACACACACACACACACACACACACACACACACACACACACACACACACACACACACACACGCACACACGCTTACACACACGCACACACACACACACACATATGCACACACATGCACACACACGCACACGCATGCACGTACATACACGCACACACATACATGCACGCTCACACATGCATGTACACACACACACACACACATGCACACAAATACAGACACATACATGGACACACACATGCACACACTCACTCTTACTCTCTTTCTTCTTCCTGCTTGATATATAAAGTCTACACTAAAAACAATAACAACAATACCTTTTTTCAGGAAAAGTATTGAATACTACGATAAAAAACAGACATATTGAATTATTCTCAGAACCAGATTTTCTGTAAATGCATGTGTTACTAACCAGATTATCTGTTGACTAGTATATTACATTACTGAATGATCACAATTAAAAAATAAAAAATAACCAAAGAACTACAGAAATAACATAGTCTGTTACTAAACTTCCATTCAACTATTACAATCAAGGCTTGTGTTTTATGTTTCATTTCTATCAAATATGCACATGAAACATTTTCTTATACTACTAGAGGAAATAATGTGTAAGCACTTTCTTCTGTGTTACTAGCTAAGAAATACAAAATATCTTACAGCAGGCAAAAACTATTTTTTTCTTTGTAATTCAACTACAGGAATGAAACATGTCTGATACAGCTAACAATAGAAGGCTGTCACTATAACAAGTAAATCACTCACCTGTTAATGTATTACTAGGTTCAACTATTTCATTCATTTCTTACGCAAATTTCTAG
>NW_020870579.1:331428-333928 GCF_003789085.1 Penaeus vannamei
GTTGGGAAGGTGTAGGAGGAAGGAGGGTGGAGGGAACTTGAGGAGGAGGAGGATGGATATCTGCAAATACTTTAAATGTAGAAGGAATAGGAACAGAGGGACTGGGGGTGGGTGAGAGAGTGGAGTGTTCCCTTGAGTCATCTTTAGGAAGTTTTGGATGCCTTCAAGGGTTTCTGGAAGGGAGTTGGGTGAAGAGGACTGAGAACAAAGGTTCTCTTGTGAGGAGGAGAAGAGGAGATAGTTATATGAGGAGCAGAAGAGGATGTAGTAGGAGAGGGTGGAATGGAACGTTTAGGTTGCCTGGTGCGACAAGTAAAGTGAGGAGGAGAGGTAGGTATCGGGGAAGTGGTAGAGATTGGAGTGTCTGGATTTCGACTGATAAACGAATTCGACGGGGGGATTGGGTGAGTAGAGGTAGGATGGTTTAGTGTATAGGGAAGAGATACTGGGGGAGATGCAGAAACACCTTGTGAAGATGGTGGGAGGAGCAGAGCGAGGGACTGTTTCGGAATAAGGTAAGAGGGAAGAACCTCGTCGGCCTGCTACTTGTCTAGCCTTCATAGAGTGAGGCCTAGTTTGACCAGTTCTGACCAGTCCTTGTTGTAAATAGGACAAGCATTTGGGGAGGTAGAAACAGTTCCAGTACAAGTATTAAGAGAGGGTTTAGGTTTGGCAGGAAAGGGTTTGCCAGTGAGGTCGGATTTAGATGTAAATGTGACAAGGCGTGGACGATCGGAGCGACTGCGAACGGTAACCCTGCCTACTTGTATTTGGAGGCACTGCTGAAAGAGGTGTGTATTCTCAGAATAATGGGCTGTGGGGAGAATCGCAAAAAATCGATCCCACTTGGCTGGACCAAAGAGAGTACTCAGAAGGTTTGCAGAGGTAGAAGCAGTAGAAGGATGAGGGCGAGAGGAAGATGGGGTTGCGTGGAGTGGAGTATTTATGTGGGGAGGAGCACAATAAAGGTGAACAGTAGTAATAAGGGAAGAGGGGTAGACATTGAAAAGGACTATGCAGTAGAAAATGGAGAGGAGAATGTTGGGAGAGAGGAAGGGGTGCTTTCTGGAAGTTGGGTGATAACCTGGGTGAGTGTTTTGGAATGGTTAGAATTGTCAATAAACGTCGAGAGGGGTATTAGTTTAGTGGTCGGCGCCGTGGTCAAAGGAGGGGCAGGGGTCGGGAAACCATCAAAGTAAAATTTAGATAGGCTAGTTGGTGAAGGAGCAAGCCTTACTGCCCCTATTAAGAATAAAGAATCTTTGGCACTGGCCACGGTGAGCATGAATGAAATGGGGAAAAGAAACGGCCTATCTCTCAGGGTCCCCATAAGGGGTAAGGGCTAGGCTATTAACCAAGGGAATACCATGCCCATGGCTCCCAGAGGCAGTTCATGACTGACACAAATCCAGCCTTTCATCCTTTCAGCACTGCCCTCACTCTCTAGGAATGGGATAGAAGATGGGTGTGAAGAAGATAAGGAAGAGGAAAGGGAGAGAAGAAAAGACCAAGAAAAATTAGTAGGGGGCAAGTTGTCACTGAGCAAGGTTTTGGGAAATTTGCGCACGCGCGTGTGTGTGTGCATAAATACATGCATATATATATATATATATATATATATATATATATATATATATATATATATATATATATATATGTATATATATATATATATATATATATATATATATATATAATATATGTATACATATATATTTGTGTGTATGTGAAATTGAACAATTCTATTAACAGAATATCTGGAATACCATTGACTGTGATTTATAGACCAATCAACTATTCAGGACATTTCTTGATGTTCAACAGCATTAAAGTGTAAAGTGAACAATAACTTGATATAAACCTGACGAGTGCAACGTTCAGCTGGGAGCTAATTCGCCCAGGTGTTTGTCGCGCGCTCACTCGTAGAATTCCAGGTAACGAGAGGAGGGGGAGGTGAGTCGTTAAGCATGGTTGGCGATAGGATAAAAAGAAGACAGAAAGACAAAGGAATAGAAATAATGTGAAAATAAAATACACGGGAAGAGAAAGAGGGACGGTAAAGAAATTGAAAACTTTTAAAAGAAAGAAAAAAAGGGAGGGTGAGAACATATCATTACCGAAAACCATCACAAGGCAATCAAACGGTCTTTGAAGATCTCAGTGACTGCAGACAAGCACCCTGGTACGTGGACAGGGTGTCACAACGTTGATATCGCTGTCAGTAATCAATTTAGAGGCTGATTAATGACAGGAAAGTGTTTGGTGAGACGACAGGCGGGGCTTTGTGCGTCGTGCTCGGCCATTTTAGCGCGTCAGCTATTGTCCCCGGCAGCCTAACCTGAGAAACCCCTTCGACCCACTGCCATAAGGCCGTTAATCCCCACCTTTCTCGAACGGTTATGGCCTCTTTGGTGGATAAGCGGCGCGGCGGTGTCAAGTAGAGTTTTAATTAACCATCTTTTCGGGACACAAAAGCGGGCAATTATCAGGCTGAGGTGCC
>NW_020870579.1:341428-348928 GCF_003789085.1 Penaeus vannamei
CCCTCCCTCCCTCAGCCTGTCCAAATGAAACACCCAAGAGTGGTCACTGGACTGCTGGGGAGTTTTGAATTGGACACAGAGGGTAACCGTCACTATTCTATGTTCAGTACAGCAGAACTCGGCACTCCTATACACCCTACAGTTCTGGAGAATCCTCCAACGAGTGCTAATGAGGATGTGGTCGATCTCTCTGGCTGCATAACCCACATTGCTTTAACAAGTCCAACAATGTAGGTCTAAGTGGTGGTACCAGGAGCCAGATATCCTCAATTTCTGGGACCTTGCAAAGTCCCGGAAAGGGAGGCTATTCTCGCTGCTGGCATCAGCTCCCGAACTATGGGGACCGACAGACATATCAAAGCCAGCTCAATCACAGCTAGATACTGCATTGAAGTCACCCAGAACAATACGAATATCTTGCCGAGGACAGCTGTCCGACACTGATACAAGTTTGGCATAGAACATCTCTTTCACGTCGAGTTTACAAACATCGATAGCAGTGTACACAGCAATAAGAGACATGAAGCCAAATGCTAGCTTCAGTCTCAATACCTTTATACACTCATTAACTGCAGTAACCTCTACTAACGAGGGCTGAAGGCTGCTGGAGATGGCTATGGCTACTTCCTCAAGATGGTGACCACCGCTGCGACCTCACCAGTAATAGGTGTAGCCATTTTCGTTAATCGTGTTGCTGCCAGGTCTTCTCACCTCCGAGAGAGCAGCCACCTCAACTCTCAGCCTCCCCAGTTCCCTCGACAGTAGAGGCAACCGATCATCCTGACGCAAAGAATGGACGTTCCAAGCCCCCACCCTGACGTCCCGACTGAAGTTTAGCCTCGGCAGTCACTCTGGGTGGACGCCATCTCTACCACCCCCGCCGACGCTGCCCCATTTGAAAGGAGGCGGCAAGCTGTCGGCCCCAACATCCATCAGTGGGGTTCCCTTGGGCTTTGCCCCACAAGTTTCACTCTGGGTTGGCAGCTGCCAGAACGCAGGCGGGACGAGTAGCTCCCGTTCCAATCATGCGCACCAGCAGTCGCCTTCCAATGGGGCCGGCAGCCTGCCTCACTTGAAGGGTGGGAGGGGCATTTTCCCACCCCCAGCATTTCCAATTATAACAGACGTTGCCGAAGGGATTTATGGTGGGGGGGGGGTAGAACTCTAATTAACCCCAGGGGAATTAGGGGCAGGAGTTGGTACATAGCCAAGGCATGTCTACATGCCGGTGGGCCATGACCCAGTTTTCACGGGTGGCCAAGAGGAAGCACTGCAGAAGTCTCGATGATGAAGAGGGTATGAACTGGCAGGGGAGGCTTATGCAGAGGTGCTCCCTTTTCGCACTAAGCTAGCCAGCGATGGCGGCTGTAAGCGAGAAGGCATGCAAGCACTTAGCACTACCTAGGCTACCACAGTATCACTTCACATCACCCTGAGTGTGAAACACCCATCCGATGATGATAATAATGATAATATAATAATAATAATAACGATAACAATAATGATAAAGATGATAATACCAATAATGATAGTAATAATAACAATGCTAATGATGATAATGTAGATATCGAAAACTATTAATATATACAATAGTAATGATAATGATAATAAAGATTATGACTTTGATAATGATAATGATAATGAAAATAGTAACGATAATAATGATGATGAAAGTAATAATAATAATAACAATAATAATGATTGTCAACGTAAAAAGTTGGGCATAGAGGTTCGCCGACCGCTGGCCGGCCACCAGATGTCAACGTAAGAAGTTGGGCGTAGAGGTCCCCCCACCGCTGGGGACCAGATACCAACGTAAGAGGTTGGGGAGTAGTGCAAGTGCATGAAAGGGTCTTAGCTGGAGAGTTTATTGGGGAAGGTGTATGTACTGCCTCAAGTAAAACACTTGCAGTCAGTTAAACCTTTGTCAAGTTCACAAGCTGGTAGGTATAAACTGTTTATCAAAACTTGCTAGATGACAACCGCATGCTTGCACCAGCAAGCACACATGCTCGCGATGAAAAGCTGTAAAAAAATAAATCCTCAAAAATCTGAAATATAAAATTGTACACAAATAAAGTAGAAATATACAAATATCAAATAGTAACACAATATGAGATAGAAATACTAAGGACAAATCAAGAGAAAATCAAGAGAAATATTGATAGACTAGCATCATTTAAACAAACAAATATTTGAGGCACTTTATATAAGATCAATAACTAAAGACTAGATATTTTCATCAAATGAAAAGGAAACAAAACATTATTCTTTGGTAAATAACTGAAATAAAGCTTCATAGAAATATCAGAATACAGTAGGAATGGCTCCCCTGCCAATGCACAGCCTCTCCATCATCGAGATTTCTGCAGTGCCTCCTCTTGACCTCCCATGGAAACTGGGTACCATGCGTTCCCAGGCCTAACTGTGGGGGATCTCAGAGCACCAGGAGGCCCCAGAAATACATAATCGAAATTGTTTGAATATCATATAATTTCAAGCTATATATAACATGAAAGACAACTTTGTTATTAACATATGCTCAAACATATCAATAATACACTATCACTGCGTTGACAAGCGCAAAGGTGGCCCCAAACCCGAAAATTCAACCGCTTGCCAGATCGCAGTAATAAGAAATTTAAAAATTGGCCATAACTCGACTCTGAAACATAATTACATGACGCCCTTTGGTTTATTGGGACTCTAGCATGATATGAAAATTAGAGCACCGACTTGTTCTGCAATAATTCAGACCAATGCCGAGGGGACAGAGGGGGAGAGATCGATTTTGACCAAACATAACTTCGAAAAAAAAAAAAAAACAACTACACGATTTTTTGTAATGTTTGCATTGGAGACAATCTATCGGCGGGTGTAATAGGCTATTCAACTACCTTTCAAGTCTTAATGATCGTCGTAACAATCGTCGTAAAGTTACATTTTTGTCTCAGACCAAATTCTTGCAACGCGAAATTCGACCAGGAAGACGATTCTGAGCGAAAAATAAGCGATTTTTCAGGAAAGCAAATCGCCTGAACCTTATTTTGCTATATAGTGAATTTACTGTATCTCAAATTGAACGGTCGTAAAACGCGTGTACATTTCAGAGACCGAAAATTGGGATAGGACGATATTCAAAATTCCGGACTGGCGGATGCTATGATTTATTTTGAGACTTCAAACTGTACTGTTTGACTGTTCTTATCAAATCACATCAAATGACGTCAAAAAGTTGACTTCATGTCGTCATGGGGTGACGTCATGACGTAAAAATGACCCAAAAACATTTGTACCAAAAAGATTCAAATTCGTTGACCAAAAACTAATTACAAAATAGATGGTCTTCAAATGCGGCCCTTTTATGTGCTTGAGGTGACACCTCCTTTGCATGCATGAGTAATGACAGATATTTACAGTACACACGATTTTTCATTTTCCTTTTGATAGCTAATTGTAGACGTCGGGAATTTGTTTCTATAGAGCATACTGTTCAATTCGATGTTCAGTAGACCTATGGCAACTTAGTAGCTGCCGACACTGACTGACTGACTTACTATCTGGCTGCTGATATAATGACTGACTACACTTACTGACTGACCGGCTAACTGACCGACTGACATTCACTCACTCACTAGACTGACTGCAGACTGACTAGACTGGCTAGCTGGCTGACTGACTTACTGACTGAATGACAGAACAGATTTAACCGATTTACTGACTGACTGATTATCTAATTGTTTGGCTGATTGGCAGAATGGATAACTAACTGGCTATCTTACAGATTTATTCATTGTTTTAGACATATGACTGATTAATAGACTGACTGACTGACTGAATGAGTTAGTAGCTTATTATTGTCCATCTGATCAAATGACTGTCTCGATGTGTGGCCAATTTTTATATCAAATCAATGTATCTCTAACTCACTCATCATAGGCTCACTGAGTGATTGTTGTCGGAGTGTTGATAAAAAACCCTTTCTTTGTTTTTCCAAGTTCGTACTGTAAATATCTGGCGTTACTCATGCATGCAAAGGTGGTATCACTTCAAATTCATAAAAGAGCTACCTTTGAAGGCCACTAATTTACGTCCGCATAACCGATATCGACGATTTTGGTATCGTTGGATTCCTCTCACTCTATACAATGCAAATATGTAGGTTTTATTGCGCGGAAACCCCCCGTTAGCGACAAACTTGGCCCCGATAGCGGGGGCGACGATGTCGGAGCGGCGGACGTTATATATAAAATTACCCTAATAACATAACCTCACAGTGAAAATAATCATGGTTATTCATATGACTTTCCATTGCAGGGGCTGCGCCCCCTGCGACCCCCCTGGGGGGCTACCCCCCCAACCCCCGCCGAGGAAACAAAACCTTCACCACGTATTCACGGCAGGATAGAGCGCACACAAACTAGATGCGGAGCCGATAACCTACAATAACCTAGGATTTTTAAGGTACTAACCTGATCGATTAATGCCGCTAATTATTAGGGAGGGTGCTCCTTTGCCGCAGAATGTTAAGGAGGCACGGTGCGTCCGGCAGGAGGTCCTAGGCCGGAGGATACAGCTTTCTCCCGACGGAGGAGGCCGTGGCGGAAGCACATCTCTAGCATTTTTCCTGGCTAGTTGCAATTTCAAGCAGAAAATCCGTCTCCGAATACGAGAACCCTCCACACTCGGCCATCGCGGTGGCTATGACTGACTTCTGAACGCGACGGTTATTTCGGTTAGGAATACGGATGTCGTTATTCCAGAGCACGGGAAACGACCTTGATGCCATCGGTGTAACATCGAAAAAGGCGCAACACCCGCCTACGAGGGCGGGCCACCCTGTTCATCCTGATTATACTACAATCGTCTCTATATACAATGCTGACTATGCCAAGGTTAATATGCTGATTCAGCGGGAATTTTACGAGGTAATTGTAATATTACGCCCGCCGCTCCGACATCGACGATGATTGTGTAACGCTCTAGCCTGCCGGGAATACGTGGTGGAGGTTTTGTTTCCTCGGGGGTTTGGGGGCGGCAGCCCCCCCCCCAGGGGGGTCGCAGCCCCCTGCAATGGAAAGTTATGTGAATAACCATGGTTATTTTCACTGTGCGTTATATTATTAATGCTATTTAACCCCACATTTTCCCTGGAACCTTCCATGCCCTCCCCTGCTATCGGGGCCAATTCCGCACAATTAAAAAAAACTATATATTTGCAATGTGGAGAGTGAGAGAAATCCAACGATACCAAAATCGTCGATATCGGTTATACGGACGTAATATAGAAAATTACCTTATTTTGTAATTAGTTTTTTGATCAACGAATTAACACTATAAATAAATGACTTACAGCGTGGCTTGTCTAAATCTTCACAAACATGAATAGTCGAAAACTACGCACACGGAATATCACATGGCTCTCTACCAAGGCCTCCGCGAATTCAAAACAAGCGTTTTTGTAGACTGTTCGTATAAAGGCGCTGTCACACTAGCACTTTTTCCGTCAATTTTTTTACAAATTTCTGAAACTTTCTCCATTTTTGAGCGAATTGTCGATTTCCCAGTCAGGCAATAATAATCGTTTCCGTCTGGAAACCTTAACTTCAACTTTTTCAGCCAAGCATAGCCAAATCAAGAGCTATACTCGAGAATGTTTGTATTTATGTTAAAATAAAATGTCAAAAATTTGACGGAAAAAGTGCTAGTGTGACAGCGCCTTAACTCTAGCATCACTGTGGCCAACAAATTACAATTTGAATGAAATTAGATGGTTATTCGTTTCTTGCTAAAATAGACAAAATAAATTCTTTATAATCTTATTTCTATACATATGATATGAGACAAGGAATCCTTCACAATTCCTTTGCAGTCTATGTGAAACCCTAAAAACCCGTGAGCCATCGCCTGTCTGCTGTGTCTCTGTCTACTTTCTTCTTGTTCTGCTTCTGCCCCTTGATTTGCCCCTGCTATCTGATGAGACATCCTTTTATGCAGCTATTCCTTGCGAGGGCACTTTGCTTGCTTAGAAGAAAGTGTCAAAAGAGTAAGTAGAGTGAACACCTGTGTCCGATGACTGAGGAAGGCAGCTGCCGGGGCCTAAGTGCGAAAGAGGGAATCAGCCGGCCTTGAGCAGATCGTTGACAATGATTATGAAAATAATAATAATAATGATACTAATAGTAACTAGAAGCACTCAGAGAGTATATACCTCTGCCAAGGAAATAAGGTTACTGAAGCAATAAGAATATTTACACTTGAAGAATTACATTAAAATCACTGTACACTGGTGATGTTCATAAACATAACCGCCTTGGTGGAGGTAATAAAGATAATAATAATAATAGTTACCGCTACTGCCAAGGCTATAGGGTTAGCTTATGCAATCATTAGAAAAAATCCTGGAACCGGATCATGATCCGGATCACCACCAAAATTTAACGGCAAATAACTTTTGTGTTTTCGTGCACAAAACATTACCTCCATGGCGGAGGTAGAAATACTACTACTAAAATAATGATAATGTTAATAATAATAGTAATAATAATGATGATAATACGGATAACAATGATAGCAATAATTATAATAACAATAATAGTAATAAAGACAATGATGATAATAATGGTGATAAAAATAACAATGACAGTGATAACAACAATGATGATATTAATGATGAGAGTAATGGAAATGATAATGATAAAGATGATGATTGTAATATTGATAATAACATGAATAGTTATGATATTGACTATGGTGATAATGATAATGATAATAAAGATAATGGTAACTACTCAGAGAGCGCATACCTCCGTCAAAGCAATATGAATAACTGATGCAATCATAAAAAAAGAAACCAACGCTACTAAAAATAACCTCCTTAGTGGAGGTAGTTTATAGTAGTAATGACAACAATGATAATGAAAATTGCAGCGATGATGATAATAATAATAATGATAATGATGGTCATGATGATAATGGTGGTAATTATCGATGATAGTAATAATAATAGCAACAATAATAATGATAATGATGGTTATGATGATAATATAGTTTTTATATTCTTGAAATGAAGAATATAATATACCACCTGAAAATTACCATTTTCAGGTGGTAATGATGATTACGATGATCATGATGATGATAATGACAATGATGATGACCATGATGATGATAATAATTATAATGATAATAGTGATGATAATTATGATTATTATGATAATGATACTGTGATCATCTTATTAATCATCCTATATATCATAATCGAATCCACAGGCGATCTATGAGTTTGAACATTGTAAGAATCAGAGTTTTTGCAATGCTTTTAGGGAATACGTTTTCTTGTCTAAACAAAATTCTGTGCTGTTTCCTGTACATCGCTATTTTTGTGTGCTTGCGTGTGTGTGTGTGCGTTTGCGCGTGTGTCTGTTTGTCCATATATGTGTTACAATGATTATTCTTATTATATGCATAGTGATGTTACACTACATACAAATGTAAGTT
>NW_020870579.1:371428-373928 GCF_003789085.1 Penaeus vannamei
TCTCTCTCTCTCTCTCTCTCTGTGTACGTTTTGTTGCTGGCTGAAGATAGCTATTAATAACATACATTTTTGTTAGGGCTGTTGTTTCAAGTAGAGAGAGAGGGGAGGAGGAGAGGAACACATAAAGAAATCAAGGAACGAAAGAGAAAGGAGAAGAAAATCAAGGAGAGAGCTTCCAGAAAGAAACGAGATAAGAAAGGGGGAGAAGAAATGATTGATAGTGAAAGAAATAAAAACTGAAATAAAAGAACGAGAAAATAAAAAGAAATATGTCTTAATTGTTTATCACGTTATCAAATCACGTATTCAAATATCCATAAATTCTCTCATAATTCTATTTTCTAGTTATTGTCATGCATGCAATCTAAGTAAAAACTTTTGCACGTGATCAGGCATGCGCTCTATGCAAAGACTTTTACAAGATGGGGAGAGAAAATTGTCTCATTTCATCCCTATTAAACAGGTCATTACGCAAGCCTTTGCTGTAAATATCAGTTATTTTCAGCTAGGTTAATATACCTTCTCTCTAAAACTCTTCAATAATGGTAACAAAGGAATCGCGTGCGTCTGTCGCAAACGAAGTCAGATTGGCTAATGATTCATGTATAAATATATCTTTGTGTTTATGACGGCAGAACTCGTATGTATATCTGTGCATTCGTAGCTATGATTAATCTTATTACTAACTCCTACAGATGTATAAACCTGTTATCACACTGTATAAACCTGTGTAACTCTAACGCTAGGTACAATAGCTAAGAATTTTGTATAGACCTGTGTATCTCTTACGCCAGGTATACTTTCTCAGAATTGTGTATATACCTGTGTATCTCTTACGCCAGGCTTACTCTTGCAAGATCTTACACGGAATCAACAAAGCATCAACGTTCATGGAAATCAACAATGCAATCATTCTAGTTTCCTGAGAATTAGGTTGTCATGTAAAGGGTTTGATTCCACGAAAAATCACACAGAATAAAATCATGTTTGGTACGTGTTTGTGGATGGCGGGAGATACTCTCGCAATTCATCTCCTCCTCTTTGCCTTTGCTTCTCTTTCTCTATTTTGTTTTCTTTGATATTTGGTTACTGTGTGTGTGTGTGCCAGTCTCTCTTTCTCTGCCTTCCTGTCTGCCTGTATGTATGTATGTTTTTTCTGTCTGTCTGTTTGTCTCTGTTTTACTCTCTCTCTCTCTCTCTCTCTCTCTCTCTCTCTCTCTCTCTCTCTCTCTCTCTCTCTCTCTCTCTCTCTCTCTCTCTCTCTCTCTCTCTCCTCTCCTCTCTCTCTCTCTCTCCCTCCCTCTCTCTCTCTCTCTCTCTCTCTCTCTCTCTCTCTCTCTCTCTCTCTCTCTCTCTCTCTCTCTCCTCTCTCTCTCTCTCTCTCTCTCTCTCTCTCTCTCTCTCTCTCTCTCTCTTCTCTCTCTCTATCATTACACACACACACGCACACACACACACACACACACAACACACACACACACACACACACACACACACACACACACACACACACACACACACACACACAACACACACACACACACACACACACATACTCACTCACTCACTCTCTCTCTTTCTCTCTTCTTCTCCTCTCTTTTCCTCTCTCTTTCTATGTCCGAATCCACCTCTATACACAAGTGTACATGAATTACAAGTATCTATTTTTGTACCAGAAGATCGCCTTATGCCATATTGTTGCTCTTCAAATATTACGTTACGTTTCTTGATTATTTCCAGGGAAACGAATCATATATGTGTCGTACTATCAATAGAAAAAAATAATTCCCATACAAAGAAAAAGAAAAATATAGACCTACATATGGAGGTGTTATTACAACTATTAACTTTCCACGCGAGCTGGAAAGAGGAATAATGATAGTATGATGATTTTAAAATAGAAGAGCAAAAATGATAAGAAAAGGAATAATAACAAGATATATCAAAGACTAAGACTATGATGATAATATAATCAGACACAGAAACGAAGGTCAACTTATAAAACATACTTGGTGGGGCAGTGGTCCCCAACCTGTCATCTTTTCAGATTCAGTTATTACTAGTTACGAATAGTGTAATGGTGACAGCAGCTTTCAGACAAGAACACTATGATTTAGATTCTAATTTATTATGAGAGATAATTACATGTAGGTACTGTGGGTGAGATGAAATGAATCTTAATTCGACGTCAAAATGTTCATATTGCTCCATGGCCTCCTTGATAGTACCCCGAAGCCCCCTGGGGGCCACGACCCCAGGTTTGCAACCCCTAGTCTAGAGTAACTTGGCTGTACCGGAAATACTGTAATGGTGCCCCTCAGCATATTTCTTTCGAATCAGCAGCAACACACACTTCCTGGGGGACCGCTACGCCACCGCCCTTACACAGCATCTGCGTGTCACGATGTCTGGACGTAAGCATAGGGCTTAATGTGTCTGGTACGTAAAGGCTGAATGAATTCATTTTGTGTCGGGTCTCCTTCTTTCTCTTTTTCTTTTA
>NW_020870579.1:391428-393928 GCF_003789085.1 Penaeus vannamei
GTTTCATGCCAGTCAATCTAATTCTACGACATTTTTTGTGATCCTCATCCGGATTTAAATGAAATATTATCCGGACTACTCTCTTCTAGACTTAAAAAACAAACTCGCGGCTCTCAAGGTAATAAAGGGAGGCGTGAATCAGAGAAAATAATTTCAAGAAGATGGATTACCAGCAGTATGATGTATTTATCTTCATTTTCTTTCCTTTTTATGCTTCCAACCAGCTCATCCTCATCTTCTCTCTCTCTCTCTCTCTCTCTCTAAACAGTCATCATCTTCTCTCTCTTCTGCTCTCCCACGCGTAACAAGTCATCATCTCCTCTCTCTCTCTCCCTCTTCCACGAGTAAACAGTCATCATCTGTCCTCTCTCTCTCTCTCTCTCTCTCCCACGCGTAACAAGTCATCATCTTCCTCTCTCTCTCCCTCTCCCACGAGTAAACAGTCATCATCCTCTCTCTCTCTCTCTCTCTCTCTCTCTCTCTCTCTCTCTCTCTCTCTCTCTCTCTCTCTCTCTCTCTCTCTCTCTCTCTCTCTCTCTCTCTCCCACGCGTAACAAGTCATTATCTTCCTCTCTCTCTCCCTCTCCCTCGCGTCAACAGAGAGTGTGAGTGAGGAGAGCGAGTTACTCTGGGGTCACCAGTGCTCCCCGCGCCTCGCCTGGCTTCACCCTCAACAGGATGCGAGACTGCAGTGTGAAATATTCGGCCCCTCTGGCACCGTCCTCACCTGGTACAAGGACCAGGTAGCTATCAGCCCTGAGGTACGTGGTGGGCGGTGTGTGGGGCGTGAGCGTGGGGGGCGTTTTGAGGTGAAGGGGGTGACACACGGGATTCATGTTTCTCGAATACTGTGTTGTGTTCGTGGTGATGGCGATGATAGTAGTAATAAAATAATTACAACAATAATGAATAATAATGATAAAGATAATAATAATATAATAATAATAAATAATGATAATGACAATAACAATAGTAACAATAATAATAATGATACATAATGATAATGATAATGTTAATAATAATATAATAGTATAATAATAATCAATAATGCTTATACTAATAATGATAATAAAAACATTGATACCGATAATGAAAGTAATAAGGATGATTCTCTAACCCTCATTCAAAAAAAAAAAAAAAAAAAAAAGTAAAAAAAAAGTTGCGCCAAGTTCAGCCTCTCACCAGATGGAGTCGGTGGAGGAGTCGACCAACAGCGTGTCTTGGAAGGACAAGACCCTCCGTTCGACTCCCAGCGGCGTGTCCAAAGTCAGGGTCAAGTCCACGGTGTACATCGACTGTGCCAGTACTGAGGACATAGTGAGTTTTTTTCTATCTTATTAATCTACTTATTGTGGAATTATTCCTTTTGTTTTGATTTTTCTTTATTCATTTTTTGCTTAGTTTATGTATATATAGAATCGGTCTTTCTAAATCTCTTTATAATATCGGTCTTTATAAATCTATATGTAAAAACGGTCTTTATAAATGTTTATATAAAATAGGTCTTTATAAGTCTATATGTAAAATCGGTCTTTATAAGTTTATATAAAATCGGTCTATATATATATATATATATATATATATATATATATATATTATATAATATATATATATATATAATATGGTCTTTCTAAATCTCTATATAAAGTCGGTCTTTATAAAACTCTTTCTTTATAAATGTATATGTGAAATCGGTCTTTATAAATCTATATAAAATCTGTCTTTACAAATATATATATGAAATCGGTCTTTTTAAATCTCTATATAAAATCGGTCTTTACAAATATATATATATATATAATCGGTCTTAATAAATATATATATGAAATCGGTCCTTATTAATGTTTATTTATCTGGTTTATAGATATTACTATTCTAACTATTCATCTTATTTATCTGCGGAAGGGGTAATGAGAGTATTAAACACCGGAGACACTCAGCTTCTCCCAAATGAATAGACCACAAAGATAGCACTTATCACGTAGGTAATACGTGTGAACAACTTTTCCTAGTGGTAATGACTCTTGTTTACCCCCCAGGGAGAATACAGCCTGAAGGTACAAACACCAGATCACCAAGTGTTTACGAGGAATTTCACCTTAACTTTTGCAGGTGAGTGTGAAGCCGAGTTGGAGTGAATGACAAAAAAAAAAAAAAAAAAAAAAAAAAAAAAAAAAAAAAAACAGAACTACCGTCTTGATACTGTCGTAGGAAAACAAACACTGTACACAAACTTGATTCACTGAAAGACAAGACAGTTGTTTCGAAATCCTCCTGGATATCATGTTCAAATCGAACCTGAAGTTTAATGGATTGGATTTATGGGACCTAAAGTATATAGCTTTTTTTCTAAATGCACAATGGATATGACTTTACACTTGATGGAAACAAAGCAATTCTACAAAAGTGATAGGGATGAAGAATGACAATGAAATGCTCAAAGGCGTTTTGACTCAACATGCCCAACACTAAGAATCAACTTCTCTCGCCTTTGCTCTGA